>PVIR01016002.1:0-37342 GCA_004026965.1 Petromus typicus
CCCAAACCTGCGGGCCTGAGAAAATAAACCAAGTCTCTGTCTGGGAGAGGCGAAATCTACCTTCTCCACAGACCCACAGGCATGAAGGATGCAGAAGCTCTGAAGAGGAGGCTGAGAGAATCCACCGAATCTGTGTGGCCAGCGGCTGTGCGGGCTGGTGATCTGTGGCTGGAGTATATGAGAGTCAGGGCTTCTCTGGGATCTTGGGAGTCTGGACTCCCTTGGGGACCTCAGGCGTGCTGAGGAGTGTTTTTGGAAGTGGTTTTTGGAGAGTCACAATGTATTATTGTTGAGAGTTGTGTTCTAGCATCCCCGGTGGATGCCTGGGACTGTGGGTAGCATACAAATCCTATATGTTTCCTCCTGTACATACATCCACAAACTTAATACCTTTTTATCTTAACATGTGCTTACCGTGTACTGTGGCTATAACTTGTGCAGTTTGAGGCGTGACATCAAAGCTAGCTTCTTTCACCTTCACAAATTCATGGATAGAAGATTCATTCTTATCGTAGGTCTTCATAACGTCAGCATAGGATTGTTTTCCCTTTTCTTACTAAGTTAAGAGCTTTCGGGCTGGGGATTTAGCTCAGTGGTTCTTATATGTGCCTTGCAAGTACAAGATCCTGAGTTCGATCCCCAGTAGCCACATACTACAATGCCAGGCATAGTGGCTCACGCCTGTAATTCCCGCACTCAGGAGGGAGAGGTAGGAGGATTGCTGTGAGTTCGAGGCTTGCCTGGGCTACATAATGAGCTAAGGGCCAGCCTGAACTACCAAATGAGACTGTCTCCAAAAAAAAAAAAGAATTTTATTAGAATATCTTGCATTTTGGGGGCCACTAGTCAGGAAAAGAGGGGTTATCTGAACATAAGTTTCAGTCAGTCTGCTGCCTGGGACGGCCAGGTGAGTGGCGGAGGGTAGTGTGTATAATGTGGATACATCGGACAAGCATGCCTTATCCCCTAGTGAGACACAGCAGGACTACTGGGGAGCTCATCATGCTACTCAACTTTGCTCATTTCTAAAATTTTCCACCCAAATATCTAAATATAGGATGACCCAAACTGGCAGTTTTTATGATAATATACTGAGAAATATAAAAATGACTTTTATCGAATTCATTCAATACAAAACTGACTGGTTGAAATGATCCCTGCCCGAGTGATGCTTGGGTCAGGAAGTAAACAAATGCACCCTCCAGATGATACTGACGGTGATGAACATCTGCAGAATATAGTTATCATGAGTAACTGAAGCCCATATGAGGAGAACTGCTACAGTCACACCTCGTTCACGTGATTATATCTTTAATATCACCTCTCCGTGCCCCATACATGAGCAAGGAAGACAGGGTGCTTCCTCCGGGCCTGGTCATAACACCTGCACAGCATCTGTCTCACAGAGGCCCAGTTGAGGGCGGCTGAGTCTCTGGGGACTGGAAGCAGCATGAACGGGCAGAGGGCAGGGTGCGGGCACGTCCCCGGGGACAGTGTTGTGGGCTGCTTGGCCGGAGGCCCCGCCGGGGCTGCCTCTGCAGGACCTGGCCCTGGTGCCACTGGTGCAGGCAGGATCCTTGCAAAATGCCAATTAAGGCATTTGACCCAAATTTGGATAAAAGCCTTTTTCCTGTGTCAAGTTGAGCTAATTATATACATTTATTCATAATTTATGAGGCCTAGTAAGTGGGAACAATTAAGGAAAAGGCCTGGGAGAAACTTGTTTCTTTTTGGTGTCATGTTTGCCCTTTTTGGTTCTCTCAGACAGGCCCCACCCTCCTGCCTGCCAGGAAACCCCACTGTTTGCTTTCTCGGCCGCATCATTATTTCATGCCGTTATTCCTGGCTGCCATTTATCGAGCACTTAGTGGGCCAGGCCCCTTCTGCTCTTAACCCCGTGCGGCCGCCGCTGCTGCTGCTGCTGCTGGTGTCCCACGTTACAGAGGAGGCCACTGGATTTTGAAGGGACGCACCCGAAGTCTCATTCCCCAGGCCACCTCCTAATGGCTGCGGTATTGTGAAGCCCTCAGCCTGCTCTTGGTGACTGACTGTTAGATCGGGAGATGGGTGAGAAAGTGCTTGGTCGCTCCTGACTCCGGAGATGGCGCAGAGACGCTCACCTGCATTGAGCCTGATTGCACTTTGAGAGCCGCTCTTCAGGTGGTGCCTCTTCTGCCCGCGCCCTGTCCCATGGCTGTTGACCCACGAGCCCCTCATCCCTCGCCATGTGTGCGTATGTGTCGTCCTGCGTGGGAAGCTGCAGCTCGATTGTTCTCTCATTCCCACGGTACACGTGGGAGCATGCTCTGCAGCTGAGCCGCTTACCTGGCGTGTCTCGGAGGTGAGCTGTATACCGCCTCATTCCTCTCAGTAGCACCGTGTATCCCTTGATACAGACGCACATGGCCCTCTCCGCCACTTCGTGCTCTTCCACATTGGAGATATTAAAAATAACCCTCTAAATTCCCTGGGAATAGGAGTGTTTATGCATGACCTTGTAATCATTCAATAGTGTCACCCATCATTGTTTCTGTATTGTGTTTCATATGAATATTAAAGGGTTGTTAACTTTAAGAGACCCCCTTGGGGGGGACGTTTGTGTAAAGGAGTAACTCTATTTACAGATTCTAATAAAACTGTCAACAGAATAGCTCTAGCAAGAGAAAAGAGATGGCGTGGGGCAGGGCCTTGAGGGATGTAGAGGACGGCAGAAGGGGAGGAGAGGGCGCAGGGGCTGTACTGCGAGGCGCTCCAGTGACTGTCAGGGTCGGGCAGGTCTTACATGTCGGTCAGCTGGCAGGAGGGCCTGTGGCCAAGGACCCCGACGTGCCGTGCCGTGAGTAAGAGGCCTCTGCTTGGGTCCAGCTGAGCTCTGACCCTCCCGCTCCCTTCCTGTCTCCACAGGGCGGGGGATCCGGGGAGGAGCAGCTCTGTGCCGACTTTCCGGAGCTCGACCTCTCGCAGCTGGACACCAGTGACTTCGACTCAGCCGCCTGCTTTGGGGAGCTGCAGTGGTGCCCGGAGAGCTCCGAGGCCGAGCCCTGCCAGTACAGCCCAGATGACTGTGAGCTCTTCCAGGTGGGTGCCCGGCTCGCCCTCGCCCCGCATGCCTCTCTGCCCCGCCCTCTGCACTTGCTCTCCTGGAATTCCCTGAACCGCCGAACTCTTGGGACTCTGCTTCGGCCCTGGGTCTGCACCTGGCCTGGGCTAGCTCCGCCTCTCACCATGCCCAAGTCGTCACCTCCAGAAACTGAGGGCTGGAACGAAGGTGCCCTCTGTGCCTCCCTGTCACAGCCAAGCCCCTCTGTAGGCCAGGAGGCTCCCAGGCCTCCGTGCCCTGAGTGTCTCATCAAATCTTCCTCCTTCATCCTTCTAAGCTGGCCAAGCTGACAGTCATTATTTCCCCATTTTACAGGTTATAGAGTACAGTTATACACAGTTGGCAGTTTGTTTAGCCAGTGGGTGAACTAGAACCAAATCTAGTGTGCTGTCTCCTGAGCAGGAAAGCAAAGGATTCAGTGCTGAGTACCTGTTCCGCGGTAGGACTGCCCCTGTGTCTAGTAACACACTGAATTCTCTTCAGTCGTAGACACACTTAACTCTTCTTTCCAGTTGAAGACCTTTAACAAGAGGCAGGACCCCGTGTCCTCCCGCCCAATCTGGGACGGATGTGGTTCCTTCTGAGCCCCCGGAGGGGTATGATTCGGGTTTGCTTGTGCAGAGAGCAAACTCTGCCTGTACTCACGTGTGTGTGAGTGTGCAACAGGCACAGCGGCAGACACAATAAGACTGGCCAGGAATGAGGAGGGCGGCGGGATCTCCACACTCCTTATTCTTTCTTGAAATTTTCTCCCCCATTAAGTTTGGGGACAGAAGCCTATGCCCATGTGGCAATGTGGTGATGTGCCATGTGCCACCTGCCATGCCCACAGGCCACAGCACCACCCCACAGACCCTGTCAGTCCCTCTGGAAATGCTTGTCGGGGCCCCATGTGTCAGGTACTGTGTACATCCGCGAACGTCACTGTCTGCAGCAGACACGGAAACAGTAGCAGCCGCCGGGCTTGGGACAGAGCACACAGGGAGACACCCAGGACTGGGAGGTCTGCAGACTGGTGGCCGCCAGGATAAACCAGGAAAGAGGGCCGGGGAGTTAGCTCAGTGGTTCCAGCGCCTGTCTTGCAAGCGCAAGGACCCGGGTTCAGTTCCCCGGTAACCACATAACAATACTGGGTGTGGAGACTCACACCCAGCAGCAACCGGTACCACATACCACATACCACAGCGCTGGGCGTGGTGGCTCACGCCTGTAATCCCAGCACTCGGGAGGCAGAGGCAGGAGGATTGTGATGCGAGTTTGAGGCTGAGCTCAGGGCCAGCCTGAACCACAAAGCGAGACCCTGTCTCAAAAAAACCTAAAAAAAAACCAGGAAAGAGCTGGGTCCCAGCTTCGGGCAAGAGGCAGCCCTGAAGCCCCAGGGAGGAATGGGCTGCTGAGAAGTACATGGGAGAGGCCGTCAGTACAGCCGTCGGGAACAGAAAGGCTAAGAAGTGGGAGGCAGGGCCCAGCCGGTCCATCGGGGGTCACAGTGAGGAGTGCGCGGTGCCCCTGGGCTTGTGTGACCTACACGCTGTGTGTCGTTGACCCATTTTACAGGTCAGGAAAGCAAAGCTTGGAGAGGTGAAGTTACCTGTCCAAAGTCACATGCCCAGGAAAGGCTGAGGGCAGACTGACCAAGGGGTTCTCACTGAACCTGGGTGTCTCCCTCATCTCCTTATCTGCAGAACAGGTCTAGCCTCCTGAAACTGCTCTCAGGCTGTGACGATCTCCCGTAGGAGAGAGGTTGGTGTACTACCTGAAGCACTGCCCCCCTATACCCACACATCCTCCTGTCAGACCCCGTTGCCCACTAGAGCACCCCTGCTGGCACACTCAGGCCTGCGCCTTGCCCAGTCCGGCCACTGTAGACTGTGTGGGTGCGTCCGCACCACACAGGCCTTAGAGTAGTCATCCTGAGAGCTCTCTGTCGCCTCCTCCTCAGGAGCAAGCTGGCTGGTTGGTTCTTCTCGGTTGCCCCATCTCAAGTGTATGGCTCCTCATGGTCAGGGTCTCCGGCCACACCTTGTAAGGACTCGCTTCCTCTTTGTGAAGTAAAGGAATCAGTTGCAGTCTTTACTTTGTTGCCGGGGACCAGAAATGACCCATTCCAAAGCCTCGCTGAGGCCCAGGGCCCTGGGTTCTAACCCTCCTGCCACTAGCGTGGACAGTGCCCTGTACGCCTGCCTGTGTCAGGGCAGCGTTCTGACAGTGAGGGGCATCACCACCCTGCAGCAGACTAGGCAACCAGAGTTGTGAGGGTTGATGACCCTCTGGGGACCAGAGACATTTTCTGTATGCTCTGGAGTTTGTAGGGCCTAGGCCTCATGGGTGCCTAGGAAGTATTTCTAGACTCAGCAGGTATCCGGCTGTTCTGTCTCTGAGCTTCGGCAGTGAGGAGAGTCTGTGTCCTTTAGCCTCACATGAAATCATGGACTTTCTCCCAGAAAAAATGGGGTAGAGGGCAATTCCTGAGTTTCTCGGGGCTCAGCGAGGCCTGCTGGACCGTGGAGGGTTTCTGAGCCTCTCAGTCCTGACATTCTCAGTGCTAGACGGTGCTGTTCCTTGAGGCTGTGCCAAGTCTCCAAATGAAGCATTTCCCTCGGCTTTCTTGAAGGCTTTTTCTTCTAGCTTGAGACCGGCTCCGGAAGGCTGGAGGTGGGGCCAAATCTATTAATATCCTTCCTCAGCTGATTAACTCCTCATTAATTTGCGCTCCATTTCTAAGCAGAGCCGAGAAGCTAAGCTAATGGGCCAGGGAAAGGAGAGGGTGTCCAGCTCCCCGCAAGGCAGTAGGTTAGGTACCTATAGGACTGCACTGGCACTGACGCCAGAGGGAGAGAGCGAGTGGGCAGCAGGAAGAACTTTCCTCCCCTGTGGAAACTGCTCTGGTGCTGGGCAGCCCGGGAGGGAGGCAGGAGGCCTTTTGCTCCTCACTTGTCTTCACATGATGCTGCAGGTGCCCAGGGTTCCACCATTCCTGCTTATTTCAGCCCGTGCCTGGCACTCTGAGGCAGTGCCTGTGCTCGGCGTCTGGATGCTCATTCTCACCTTCATGTCTTGATTTGCGGTATGACCTCGACAGGTTTTTCCTGGGGCTGCAGCCTCGTCCTGGAGCCCCGCGAGGCTTCCTCAGGAGTGCTGGCTGTGATTGATCAGGGCTGCAGCCTGGAGCCCTGCGTAAGGGCGATGCTGGGTGGAAGGAACCACACCGCCACGGCGGCTCCGCCCTCAGGGTGTGGGAACTGCAGTGGGGGGCATGGGATGCGAATTTGAACCACTGGTCACTCCCTGGGCCTGAGACCCGTCCAGCTCCAATGAGCATGATGACTCAGTGTCCCTGGGGAGCATGTGGATTCTCGCTCCATCCAGCTGGATGATGTCACTGCTGACAACCTCCAGTCGTTGAGACACTGAGCTCAGCGTCCCGCCATTGGCCGCTGCTCACTGGCTCCTTCATCTCTTGCTCTGTGGCCGCACGCTCCAGTGCCCAGACTCTCTCCTCTCCCGGCAGGGAGGTGGCTAGGCTCAGGTCTTCCCATTGTGTGCATTCGGGAACAAGGCTCAGAGGAAGGAGCGACTCTCCCAGGGCCACGGTGTGGCCACTGAGCCCCAAGTTCAGCACCCCGACTCCCCATCAGGCTGGTGGGGACGCGGGATTGGGAGTCTGGCCTGGGTTTGAGAGACTTGTTGGGGGGTGGGGAAGCCAAGCGAATCCCTCTTTTTTTTGTACATATTTGCAGTTCATGTGATTTACAATTGCCTTGGAGCCCCCATTATACTTTAAAGCCAGAGCCTATGGACCCGTCCCGAATCCCAGAGCCTGGCTCAGCTTCAACTAAGATCCTCCTTTTGACTTTTCTTTTATTCTTAGTTCTGTTCTAAAAATTACAGATGTGTTTGCTCTTCTCTCCCCACGTCCTCTTTGGAGTTACTCAGCGCCGTGCTGATGCAAGGCCTGGAAGAGGCTGGGCGCAGCCAACAGGCCATCACGAGTTGTGGAGTCACAGGCGCTTCCTGAAGGAGGACGAATAGCCCGACCCGGAATGGAAAAGTGTTGGGAGGCATGTGTGACTCAAGTGCTTCTGCCCAGCTGGCCCCGGGACACAAGCTCAGATGGAGCTGCTTCTTCTGCCTGGGGCAGCGTGTTCTTGCTCCGGGCTCTGGCTAAGCGCCCTGAGACTGGAACTGTGCACTTGGCTCCTTGCAGGAGCACAGAACATTGGTCCTATGGACATGGGCACCCAGCCCCAGGCCTGGCTCTGCCCATTACTGGTAGGGTGACCCATGGCAAGTTGCTGAAACTCTATAAGGTTGATCCTTCACCTGCAAGGTGGACCTCAGGGTAGAGCCCTCCCCTTGGACGACTGTGGGGGTCACTGAAGCAGTGTTGCCCAGGTCTCTGGCTCCTACTTGGCAGGGATCTTTGCCCGGGTCTTTGTTCCTAGTCCTCAATCGAGCAGGTGTCTTTCTACCTGAGCTGAAGTGTGAGCTTGTATTAATTTTCCATTCCTGGATCAGATACCTGCAGCTTAGAGGAGAGTTTATTCAGCTCCCAGCTTCAGGGATCCAGCCACCTGCCTCACAGCAGCAGGAGAGGGGCCAGAGAGAAACCTCCGGTTCCCCTCCATCACTCCACTGTGACACACGCAGAAGTGTGCTTCTAAGGTGGCTTCTAAGCTGGCCAAGCTGACAGCTAACTCTGACACAGCTGCTTGAGAAAGTGTCCTCTGCACCCTAGAAGTCCTTAGTCTCCCTACATTCATCTCCATCCAAGCTGCCCTCCTCTTTGCCTCCCAGCCTTTCTTATGCTTTGCGCTGAGCTTGCGGTGTTCACTTTGCCTCTCCCCTGGAGAGCAGGCTGCAGGAGAGCAGGCTGTGGGGACCTTGGCAGCTGTGTCACCACTGTCCAGGGCTTCTGGGAGTTTAGCTCTGTGGCACCACACACTTACCATGAGTTCGATCCCTGGTACCTCAAAAACACTTGACCAACACCAGGAGCGGAGCAGTCCCGTGGGAGCGGAGGATGGGAATGAAAGGCAGGAGAGGCATTTCCAAGGTGCAGTCACTGCTGTTGTCATCACCGCTGCCCGAGGGCTTGCTCTGACCAGGTGTGTTTCCTTTCCCGTTTTGACTCCTCAGCTACGCAGGACAGCCCTGCGCAGTAGCTGTTCTTGCCCCACCTGGCAGGTGAGGAGACGGCTTGCTAGGGACCCACTTTTGGGAAGTTCGAGTCCTGAGATTCAACCCCAGCTCTCAACCTGGGCCCCGTGGAAATAGCGGCTGTTTCACTGTTGTCCCTGTGGCTGTCACAGTTGAGCCCCGGCTTGTTCATCCTGCACTGAGCCTGCGCCTGAAGAACATGGTGGCTAGTGTCGGGAGCAGCCTCGGCCCTCAGCGGACAACTGCCCGGGTCATACTCCAGTGAGTGGCAGAGCCAAGATAGGGGTCTGTGGAAAGAAGGGCCCTTTCCCATGCCACCCTCAGCCTGCAGGTGCCCTTAGGGTTGGCAGTACATTCACTGGACACTGCTGTCCCTGAGCATATTTGTTGGGCTCAGTGTGGGGGATGTTTGGCAAGAGGGTAATGGCTGAGGAGTGGTGAGCAGACAGCTGGCCTTTGTGCCCGTCAGCGTGTCAGTTCCTGGAGTGAAGATCCTGCTCTTCGGCTCCACAAATTTCAGTTTAAACAGATCTTTCCAACATGCACAAGTCAGGCATAGCCATGGAGAGTCGGGGTCTCCAGATGGGACCCAGAGGGTAGCTTCCTGTGGAGATGGTGTCAGCCCCCTCCTGTCCCCCTTCCAGATTGACAGTGAGAATGAGGCCCTGCTGGCAGCGCTCACCAAGACCCTGGACGACATCCCTGAGGGTGGCACGGGGCTGGCTGCCTTCTCCCTGGATGAAGGAGACACGCCATCCTGCACGTCAGCCTCACCCACGCCGTCATCTGCACCTCCCAGCCCAGCCCCGGAGTCCCTGGCCCCAGCCTCTGAGGTGGACGAGCTCTCCCTGGTGAGAACTTCTTTCTGGGGGGATGGTGGTAGCCTGGTTGGGTCTCCTGGCAGAGAGCCTGGAGCAGAGGCACGGTGCCACCCGGCAGTGGCCAGCCTCCACCTGCCTTCTGTAGTCTCCTTGGATTTCAGAGGTTGGCTTCAGTCATGTGTTAAGTCCTTGAAATTACATGCAAACATTTTTCTAAAGATTAGCTAGACCTGGTGAAAACACAAGCAGGAAACGTGGACAGTTAAAAGCAAAACCCCTTTGCTCTCTCACAATCGCTTTTTTCCTCCTCCAGAAGTAACCATGGTTACAGATCTGTTATGTGACTTTCCTCTTCACCTATTTTTTTTCTTTACTACAAAGGGAGCCTGTGTTATGCAGACACAGTCCCTCACTTGCTTCCTCATTTGACCGTGCATCTCAGAAGCTCTTCCTCCTTGTTGGCTGCGTCGTGCTCCCTGGTAACACCCTCCATCCTTTGCGTGAGCCACCCCTGCGTAGATTTCTGTCTAGCTTCTGCACTGTCACACACAGTGCTTAGTCACTCGCACGTCAGGCTCGCCAGGTCAGTGGACAAACTCCTGGCCTAGGTGTGTGTGATGGCTCAGTTTCCTCCAGATGACCTTGCAGACAGGGCACTTGGGCCTGCGCCCCCCCCAGCGTGTCTCAAATGGACTTTGTGAGTGATTGAGGGCACCAGGGTGCACAGTCTTCCCAGGGGTGTCACTGTTCAGACTCTGAGGCTCTGGGGCTCACAGGTACAGGAGGCAGCTGCGGGGTTCCTGAACCTGAGTTATAGTGTGCAGCCCAGTGGGGGGCTCCTGGGGCTGCTGAGGCTCGGCTGGGGAAGCAGAGCCTGTCAGGGACACTTTTTGGTCCTGCTTGGTGACTGACAAGCCCATCTCTGGGAGTACTGAGGCCTAGGGTAGGGAGGGTCTTCCACGGTCACATAGCAAGATGGTGTACCAGCTGAGACTAGAACCAGCTTGGACTCATGGTCTAAGGCCGTTTACCTTTTCCTCACTGCCTTCAAGGTGCCCAAAGCAGTGGGAACTTTTCGGAAGCACCTACTGTGGGTGGCACAGATGTGATGGTTCCTGCCGATGTTTCTCTGCTTCCTTCTACACTGCACTCAGGCCAGCCGGGCTGAATTCTGGTCCCCTTAAGCAGTGCTTGTGGGTCCCTTAGGCTCCCTCCCTCTTCTAACCTCTGCCTGAATTAGCTTCCTGACATTGGTGGGATTTGAGGGAGACAACAGTGGATGTCTCAGAGGGTATTCAAGAGTAGAGCCAGTCATGTTTGGGGAGTGCACAGTGTCTGGCACAAGACTTGCTCACTAATCACCAGCTAAGTAACTGCCCCAGCATCACCACTGGTAGTAACAAGATTTCAGCGCCATTTCTGCATAGGGCTTTACAGTTACCAAATCTTGGCGAGGCAAAAGAGCGACCCCTGCTGGTCAAATGTTGTTTTCCTCCCATCTCTTAGTCTGCTTTCGCACACATTGCTTGCTATCTGTTTCCTGCACTGAAAGGCCTTCTGCTTTGGCCCACGGGAAGCAGACTTTCTGTCTATCCTCAGCGAACCAACAGGTGTTGACAGGTCCTGCAAAGCTGTGCAGACCCTAGCCTTGCCAAGGTTGCCAGCGCACCCACCGATGGGCCTAAGAGGACCGTTGGCCTCTACATATTTTCTGAAGTTAGCAGCATCTTTTGCATCTTAAATTAAAGACAGGTTCAGGTCTATTCATTGTATCTCCCTGAGCCTTGTTCTGCCTTAGGAGAAACCGCGGCCCACAGAAGGAAGGGCTTGTGCAGGCCTCATGCAGTGAGCAGGCCCAGCTGTGTGGACCCTGATCTCTTTCCCTGGTCCCAGGGTCTCTTCTGATCCACCGTCAGGCTGCATGTTGGTCTGGGTCCAAGCGAGGCCGCTCCTTTCGGAGAGGAGGCCTCAGTCTTGTCTTGGGCTCTTGGGCCTGTGCTCCTGCAGGTGGAGTGGGTGCACCCAGGAAGTACTGGGTGCAGTAGTGAAACCCCATCACGTCTTCATCCGTGGCTGTGACAGATCCTGGGTAGAACCTCTAATGTATCATCACATAGAAGCACCATGCACCTGCCCTTTGGATGCAAAAGTAGCTGAGTTCCAGCAGTCATAGAAAAACTACCTGGGAAGAAAGACAAGCTTAGCTTTCACCTCCTTCCACACCTGTGCAACAGCCGAGTGGGGCGGGGGAGTCTGTCTTCTTACGTGATTAAAGCCCATCTCATGACAGGCACAGAGCTGTTAGTGGCAGTTGCCTCTGGAAGCAGTAGAGAAACAACCTGGAAACGCTTTTAATTGTTCACCCTGGACTGTTCGTGGGAGGTAGAGAAAAGTAGGTTTAATATTTGTATGTGTTACTTATTTAGTTTAAGAAATTAATTGGTAAAAGGTTACTACAAATGAACAAAAGGAAATTACGTCCACTTTAGATAATCATTTTAGTACCTGACCTCACAGATTGTGTGTGTGTGTGTGTGTGTGTGTGTGTGTGTGTGTGTGTGTCTGTCTACTGAAAATGAACACAGATTGTCCTGGTGATAGTTTAACAGCAGAATGGCCAGGCATTATTCACCGAGAATAGTCTGTTTTCTCAAAGTCATAGCCATCCTCTTGGATCCTTATTGACTGAAAGAAATTATATATTCCATGTATATTTGTATGTGTTTCCGACTGTCAGACAACACACGTTCTGCCCCCATCATGCTGCGCCTCATCCCAGGCACCACACACCTCTCCATGCTCCCACGGAGCCCCAGCCTCAGGCTGCCAGTGCCCTCGTGTATGGCTCTGCTTAGCTCGATTCTCTGTCTGCCTCTCCCCAGCTGCAGAAGCTCCTCTTGGCCGCGTCCTCCCCACCGTCAAGCTCTGATGTTCAGAAGGACGGGACCACTTGGCACCAGGTTGGCCTCAGGCCCAGAAGTCGTCGGCCGTGGCTCAAGGTACTTCTGCACATGCCAGTTGCCAGGCCCCGGCAACCACTCAGGCACATAGTCATCGGCTCCACGTTGTGTGGCCAGTGCAGCCCACACCAGTCTCTGTCCAGTTCCTTCCTCATAAGACTTCATGAGCCACTGTCCTGGTTCTGCTTCTTCAGACCAGCCCAGTTAGAGCCCTGGATCCTTGTTCACACTTTAGGGGCTCAGTTCCAGCCGGACTTTAACACAGGTTCGGGCAGGGACAGAGCGGCCTGTGCTCAGGGCTCACGTTTAATGGGATGCAGTTGAAACAGGAACCTCACGGTCCCAGAGGCTGTGTGCAGTTTGGAGCTCTGAAACCCAAGGACCTAAGCACAGCTTCACACCTTGGGAGGCGTGAGCCAGTGGTTTCCAGGGCTTCCTGCTCCGTAGAACTGTGCCCCTGCCCGCCTGTCCCTGCGTGTCCTGGCTGACCCGAGCCACAAGCCCACCCGCCTGCTGTCCACTATGGAGCAGCTCTGTGGGCCAGTTCTTTGCCCTCTGGGACTTGAGGTTCTAAGTGAGATGACACACCCAACAGCCATTGTTAGGAAGCCACAGGAAAGAGAGGCCCTGACAGGGAGGCTGCCCTGCGGGAGAGAGACTTCGGCTAATGCCAGTGTGGAGAGTGCAGGCCCTGCCTGAGGGGCTGCTTCTCCTGTGGACACAAGAGAGCTACTGAATTTTCCCTTTCCTTCTTCTCTCCTTGCTCCTCTCTGTCTGTCCTCCCTCCTTCCTTTTTTACTTTTCTTCTCTGCTCCTTCCCTCCCTCCTTCCTTCCTTCCTTTCCCCAGCGCCTCCACCCAGGTCTGTACCCTTTTTTAGACTTTATTTTGAGACAGGTTTTTGCTGATTAGCTAAGTTGCCCAGGTTGGGCTCAAACTTGCGATTGTGCCTCAGAGTGTGGCGATTGGTGTGTGGGCCAGCACACCATGCATGTTTTTCTCTTTTTATAATGGCTTTTGTCAAGTGCCATAAAATCCTAAGAGCCAGCTTTGTGTGTTTTTTGTTTTTGTCTTGAGATGGAGTCTTACCCAGCCTGGTCTTGAATTCTCGGGCTTCAATGAGCCTCCTGCCTCAGGCTCCAGGTCCTGGGACAGCAGGTGCCCTGCTGAAAGCACCTACTTGAAAAGTGTGATTCTATGATTTTTAGTAAATTTCCAGTTCTGTAACTATGACCATGATCCAGCTTTGGAACATAACATACCCGTCTCCCCAGAAGGACCCGGCGCCCCCATTTGCACTGAGGGCTTCTTGTTTCCCGCCATTGGCAGTCACCGGCTCCGGTCCTGACCCTATGCCTGGAGGGGGTGGAGAAAGGACATGGACAGACACGCAGGCCTCTGAAGTGTCTAGAAGGCTTCGGGCTAGCTCAGTGATGAGGAGCCTGTCAGGGGCCGGGTGCTGGCTCTGGGTGGGAGCCAGGGGCAGAGCAGAGGAGACCTGCTCCAAGTGAGGTGCCGGCCAGCACGTGCTGTGGGGGGTGTGGGGGACAGGAGGAGCAGTGTGTCCCCTCCTCACTCTGGCCTCTGTCCCCCTCCAGACGGACCGCACCCAGGACAAGAAGGCTGTCTTGCCACAGTCTCAGAGCCGCAGTTGTACAGAGCTGCACAAGCACCTCACTGCTGTTCCGTCCTGCTCTCGGGCGAGGGGCCTGCGACTGCCGCCGCCCCTGAGTCCCCCGCCTCTTGCCAGGGAGGATGAGCTGCCCGGGGAGGACGGTGCGAGCCCCCAGCTGGATGCTGCGATGCCAGAAAGGGCCGGCCCTTGTGCCCAAGGCCCCCAGGAGGACATGCAGGCGATGGTGCAGCTTATCCGCTACATGCACACCTACTGCCTCCCTCAGAGGAAGCTGCCCCCAGCGCCGGCCTCCCAGCCATGCAGCAGCCCCTCCAGGCAGGCCCAGGCCCGGACCCCCTCCAAAGCCTCCTGGGCTGAGTTCTCCATTCTGAGGGAGCTTCTAGCTCAAGATGTCCTCTGTGATGTCAGCAAGCCCTACCGCCTGGCCGCGCCTGTCTATGCCTCCCTCACACCCCAGTCAAGGCCCAGGCTCCCCAGAGACAGCCAGGCCTCCCCTGCCCACCCAGCCCCGGTGGAGGAGGTGAGGATCATGGCTTCACCTAGGGGTGCAGGGCCCAGGCCAAGCCTGCGTCCTCTGCGGCTGCAGTTGAGAGGTGGTGTCAGCCGGTCTGCCAGGCTGCAACATCGGGCAGAAGATGAGGAGGAGGAGGAAGATGAGGAGGAGGAGGAAGATGAAGAGGAGGAAGAAGAAAAGGAAGAAGAGGAGGAGTGGGGCAGGAAGAGGCCAGGCCGAGGTCTGCCATGGACCAAGCTTGGGAGGAAGCTGGGGGGCGCTGTGTGTCCTGTGCGGCGTTCCCGGAGACTGAACCCCGAACTGGGCCCCTGGCTGACGTTCTCGGACAAGCTGCTGGCTCCTGAGGCCCGAGACGCGGAGGGACCGCCGGGCAGCGCTCCGGCTGAAGACAGTGCCTACGATCAGCGGCCCCTGCGGGAACCCCCGATCCCTGCCCTGGAGAGCCCCTGTGAGAGTGGGTGTGGGGACACGGACGAGGACCCCAGCTGCCTGCAGCTCCCTTCCGGAGGTAGTCAGAGGCCTTGGTCTGCAAGGGGCGGGACATATACTAGGGGCTGGCAGCCCGAGCGCTGTGTCCAGGCCTGGCCCCAAGCATCAGAGTGTGGCAGGTCTCACCCTTCTCTGGCTTTTCATTTCCCTTTTGTGCCAAGGGCTGCTGGGGCAGGTCCTCAGGAAACCACCCCACACCCAGGGCACCTGAGTGAGGCCCTGCTCAGTGACAGGAGCGAAGTATCTGCCTTCATGGGCTTGTGTTTCCGGGTTGGAGGGGGTGGCCCCGAGCAAAAAGGAAGCTGGTTGTAGATTTTGGTAAGTGTCCTAAAGAAGACCTTCCAGAGACACTGTGACACATGTGAGTGGAAGTTCAGCCTGACAGGGAGGTTGGATTTTAATGCTCGCATAGCAGTAATGCTAGGTCACCTGTTGTGCAGTGGTCTGAGCTTGGCACATCCTCCCGTCACTCCGCAAGAAGACACATGGTGACTATCCCCATGTCAAGACACAGACTGAGGCTCAGAGCTGACCGGCTTCGGCCTCACACTGGACTCTCCAGAGCCCCACCAGTGCCGTGCTCCGGCCAGGGGAGGTCTTGTACACCCTTACTCTTTCTGTGAAGTCATGAGACTCACCCTCCAAGACACTGGGGTGGAAGGCAGATTGGACTTGAACCTGTTGCTCCCTAAGAGAGCTGAGGCCCTGGCCTGGCTGCCCTTGGCCTTCTGGAATGTCCAAGGTCTCTGGTGGGAGGTAGCTGTGCTGGTGCCATGTCGAGGAATCTAATTTTCCTTCTTGATCTTCTTTTCAGACTCTTCAAGGTGCCTCATGCTGACCTTGTCACAAAGGTAGATTTTAAAGAGACCCTGGTGTATTGTGTTCGATAAGATTTGGATGTGCGAGCTGGAGGTGGAGGGTTCTTCTGCTGTCGTAAGAGCCAGCAGGAGCTGAGCGCCGTAAGGAGAGAGTCCTCAGGCTCTAGGGGAGATGGGGAACATCCCCCTCATTCTTTTTTTGGCACCAGGGATTGAACTCTGGCCCTTATGCTTCCAAAGTAGGCACCGCACCACTCGGGCTAAATCCTCGGCCCTTGTCGGGCGTTCTGTACACTCGTGGGTGACTCGTCCCCTCCACACCCTCGAACAGACCTTTCTGCGTTCCCAAGCTGTGCAGCCGGGTGAGGGTCCCCCAGCAAAGGCTCCCCAGGCCTTGGTGGCAGAACCAGCGTCCACCGTGTGCCCTTGCCACCCTCGTATCCTTGGGCTGTAAGACCTGACTGCTGACCGCCCCTCTCTTTTCTGTCGTCCCGCCCTCTCCCCAGCGACCCTCCTTTTGGCAGGCAGAACTTTGAGCAGACGCTGACAGTGGAGCTCTGTGGCACAGCAGGTGAGCTGGGTGACACTGCAGGTGGGGGGTCACAGCAGGTGAGCAGGGCGCCCTTGGGGAGGGCCAAGGCTACAAGTCCCCACAGTGCACAGCTCCACAGATTGCGCTGGGCACTGAGGTGCAGGGCAGAGTGTTCTGAGAAGGAGGGTCAGGGCTGAGGCCAGCCATTCAGCTGCCAGGAGTCGGCCTCTGAGGTGACACGGGGTCCGAAATGAAGGACAGTGCTTCCCTGGGAAGCTAGCCTTCTGGGGTGGAGGCAGCCTTGCACCCTGAGACACTGTCTTATATACACCACTCACATCTGAACAGGAGATCTGGAGCACAAGAGAGTTGGGCCTGGGCAGGAAGCATAGCCTAAGCAGACTGCCTGGTGCTATCAGGGCATCTGAAGTGGGCCTCAGGATGGTCGGCCGTCAGAGGGTGACTGGGAGTGTGTGCTTGCGTCGGGGGCAGCACAGGCAGAGACACTGAGGACGGAGGTCATCTGGTCCTGCTCTGCAGGAGGATGGGGTACAGTCAGGAAAAGGCCGACAGAAAAGGGGGACCAAATGCAGCGTTCGGCCTTTATCCCACAGCTCAGGAGTGGCTGAGGAGCCCCAGAGAGAAACAGTGGGCCTTGTAGCAAGTTCCTATGGTCTGTTAGGGAGATGCCAGGCCAGATGTGAGAAAATCAAGGTGGGTCACTCCACCTGAGGCGCCCGCCCTGTCGCACAGCCGGACTTACCTGAGTCAGGGCTCACTGAAGATCTGGGGAGGAGCTGCAGGTGCCATCTCTGACGACTTGGAGAGTCGTCACCCACCCCGACTGGGTGGGGGCTCTGGAGAGGCCAAGCTGCCACTGCCAAGCCTCAAAAGGGATGGAAAATCCATCTCATCACATGCCAGTGCCAAAGAACTGAAGGACATCCAGGCCACATGCAGGCTTGGGCAGCAAGCAGTGCGGCGATCGGTTAGTGCTGCCTGCCATCCATCCGTTTGGGCAGTGATAACAGGCAGCACTTCTTTGCCGTTCCAAAGTAAGGTCCTAGTGTCGCTCGGAGAAGAGATCTGGCTTCCCTCACGTTTCCCCTTTTGCCCGGGCAGGACTCACACCCCCCACCACGCCTCCCTACAAGCCCGCTGAGGAGGATCTCTTCAGGCCGGACATCAAGCACAGCCTGAGCCAAGGGACAGCGCCCAGCCCTCCCTCCCCCGAGGCCCTCCAGCTCACAGCCGTACCAGCTGCCCATTCGCTGCCCAACAAGCTCTCAGAGCGGAGTGAGCTCCTGTCCCACCTGCAGCATGTCCCCACGCAGCCTGCCTCCCAGGTGGGCCAGAAGCGCCCCTTCTCCTGTTCCTTTGGAGACCATGACTACTGCCAGGTGCTCAGGCCGGAGGGCGCCCTGCAGAGGAAGGTGCTGAGGTCCTGGGAGCCATCTGGGCTGCACCTTGAGGACTGGCCCCAGCAAGGCGCCCCCTCACGGGCGGAGATGCTGGCCCCCAGGACAGAAGAGGACCGAAGCTTCAATGCCTGTGTGCCCCTCAAGGACAGTGTGCCACTGAGAGACCACGAGATCCGCGCCAGCCTCACCAAGCACTTCGGGCTGCTGGAGACTGCCCTGGAGGATGAAGACTTGGCCTCGTGCACGAGCCCTGACTACGATGTCTGTGAGGACAGCTGCAGCAGCAGCAGTGAGGGCGGCGTCCTCCTGGAGGAGGAAGACAGTGATGGGGAGGATTCGGGGGCCAGCCCCCTACACTCCGACCACTGCAAGGCCGGTCGGCAGCTCTGTCCCTGCAGCTACCCCAGCTCCAGCTCTTCCTCCTGGCCACCAGTGACCCGGAGGAGCTTCAGGTATGATGGCCAGTATGGCTGCTGGGGCTGCTGTGCCCAGCTCCAGGCAGAGGAGCAAGGAACCCCCTGAACTGGTCAGACCCTGGCTGGGCTCCGGGAGGGAGGAGCGGTCGACCAAGGCCAACAGAGCCTGTGTGCCAGTCAAGAGGCTCCAACTCTCCCGGCCTTGGAGAGAAAAGCCACTTTCTAGTCATCTGTGGCCTCACATTTGCACAAACTTGCTTCTTATTCTGTTTTACACGTGTCACATGAATAAATTTTTGTGCAAATTTAGCACAGACCCATATAGTTTAAAACTTAGTGACATCATCATGTAAAACAAG
Organism: Petromus typicus; assembly: GCA_004026965.1. Lineage (NCBI taxonomy): Eukaryota > Metazoa > Chordata > Mammalia > Rodentia > Petromuridae > Petromus > Petromus typicus. The sequence goes on from PVIR01016002.1 coordinate 18,226, forward strand.
GATTGGCATAAAATTCCATACTTTTTCTTAAAAACGGATTAAAGCAGAGATGAAGTTTGTTGGTTCCGCTGTGTGCTGCCTTGTGATGCTGCAGTAGAAAGCTCAGAGCAGGAACCACGTGTCCCGAGCCTTCTGCTCTGCGGTCCTGGCCCACGGAGCGGCCCTGTGCCTGCAGTATGCCATTGTGGCCACTAGATGGAGCTCTTGGGCCTAGGGATTTGAGGCGCTCCTAGGACCGCCTCTCCCTCAAAGTACTTATGTGATCCTGGGGGGAGGGGCCGGGGGGGGGTGAAGAACTTGGGTTTCTAACAAGTTCATCACCAGTACTGATGCTGCCGGAGGACCATGCCTGAGACCAGACCCCAAGCTTTTCTAGAAACATTCAGCTTCATAGTGACACATCTGCCAGTGGCTCTTAGCTGTGTGAAGATCCAGTGAAAACAAAGGGCCTCCTCGCTATTAAACTGCACACAGACACCAGTTCTGGGAGTTCCCAAGCTTTCTACAGACCAATGATTCAAAACGAATTCCCCAGCAGTCTGTAACAGCTGTTCTGCCTAACAAGCCAGGGACCCCCAGTCCCAGGTCCTTCTAGACACTCTGGGCCTATCTGTGGCCTCACTCTTCTCCTGACGGCCTTCTGTGCCCAGGTTCAGGTCAGCCTCGCGCTGGGCGAGCAGATCCCCGACTGGCCCCACACAGGTGCGTTTGGAAAGTCGTCCCAGCAGGCGGTCCGTCCCCTGCAGAGTGTCTGTGGGGTGCGTCGTGTGAACCCTGCTGAGCCGCTCTGCTGAGTGCTTGTGGAGCCTGCTGAGGCTGGTGCGGCAGACAAACCAAACTCCGGGGTGCGTGCTGGTCTCTCTGGGCTCCTTGGGCCGGGAACGTTGACCGATACTGTTGCACATTACTGTGACTCTGTCACTCTTTGGGACTTTAAGCTTCATGCGGCTCCACGTCCCTTCACCCCATTTGACACACAAGGAGGCTGAGGCTCAGAGGTTGGAGTAGAAAAATAGGGCAACATCTGCAGGGTTCCTGGGCCAAGTGCTTGCTCATTTTCTGATTTAATCCTTAAAAATGGTCATGGAGGTGGATGTAATTGATCATCCCTGTGCTGCAGATGTAGAAGTGGAGCTGAGAGGCTGGTGTAATGGCCGCGGTGGCCCAGGAGGGAGGTGGCCGGGTGGGATTCGCATGGAGGCCTTCTGCCTTGGGCATCCTCACAGTCGTCCTCTCGCCCGCACTTCTCAAGGATTTGCACTGAGGCCGGGCAGTCGGGCAGCTGGGCAGCATGCAAGTGGGCGAGGGCCTCGGTGTGCGGCGGGAGAGCCTGGATGAGGATGAGGAGCTTGCGGCCGGACCCGACGGGCCGGGAGCTGCAGTGGGCAGAGCCTGTCGAGGTCAAGCTCTGCCGTCTCCACTCTAGGCAAGTCCCATGTTGAATCCAAGTTTGGAATGTTTTTCTCTGCCCGGGAGAAAGACTTTCCAGGGTTTCTCATCTGATCAAGTCAGATAATGAAACAGAAGAGCTTTTCTGCCTCTAACGGTGAGAGGCAAATCTCCGAAGTTTAGAGCCATAATTACCGAGCGGGCAGGAGGCCCCCGTCCAGACCCAGCGTGGCCCGGCCATCCTCGCCAAGGGCCACTGGGTTTCTGCTGGGAGAGCACCAGTGCCCTCAGAAGCCTTCGCAGCCCTCCGTGCTCCTCCTGACAGTGAACCTCTGCTTTGCTTGTTCACTGACAGATGTGAGAGCAGAGGGCCATGTGCGGACGGAGCCCCAAGTGTCCAGCGCTCCAGGAAGCGGCAGGAAAAGGCCATTGTAAGTGACCTGGGGCCCCGGAGCCTGGCGTGAATGGGGCACACGGGCGTGAGGAGGCACTGACCTGTCAGCCTCCAGCCTCTGCCCGGGCATCAGGGACTATGGCCAGCAGGACAGCTGCATCCCTCTCACCTGAAAGTCAAGGGGTCGCCGGAGCCACCAAAACTGGCACAATGCGAATTTCAACACGTAGACTGCCCAGGAGGTATGCAGTTGGCAGCAGCCGGGGCGCAACCTCGGTGGCCTTGAGAGTGGCAGGCGGGCGGGAGGAGGGAGCGCACAGCCAGGCTGAGCAGGGCACAAGCGTGCCCTCTGTGTAACCTTGGGCAGGTCTGAAAGCTTCCTGGTGCTGTCCACAGGGGATTGGACTGTGCTTCCTAATGACCCCTTCAGCTAAACCAGGGCTGAAAGACCAAGAGAACCTGTCATGGCCTCACCCCTCCTCCCAGGCCTCTCCCTGAGGATGCCCACAGGCCCTGGCCTCATGGGGTTGCCTACAAAGCTGCCCACCAGGAAAATCTCTTAGGACCCTGCAGAGGACAGCTGGAGCCAGCTGGGAGGGAAAGCAGGATGGAAACACAAAAGGGCCAGCAGCCTCCTAGGGCGGGATGGCGCTCTGGGAGTGGGAGTGGGAGTGGGGCAGCCACAGGTTCTTCCTCTGGCGGCAGCACAAAGCCTTCGCAGTGGGCTGTCTCCCTTCCCCTTCCTATTATGACACTGAGCCTCACTCATTTGCTAACCTGCACGGCTGGGCTCAAGCTCACAATCCTCCTTCAGGCCAAGTGCCGCCACCAGACTGGCTGCAAGCAGGTTCTTATGCCTCAGTGTAAGCACAGAGCCCTTTGTTGGAGCCCACGTTAGGGCCTTTCTCAGTCTGACAAAAGTTGCACCATCCTAGGCTGTGGGAGACAGGGAGCCCCCACCTCCTGCAGCCGGGGCAGAGAGGAGAGAAGGACTATAGAATGAGAAGCAGAGGAATGCATCGCAGAATTACAGGGTGCAATAGTGCTCCGAGGTTGACATCGTGACGGGAATGCTGCTGTGAGCAGCTGTGGTTCAGCACAATACGTGGGTGGTTGGGGAGAAGCGTTGGCATGGTGTTGGCCTAGAAGGGTGGAGAGGAGCCACAATACCAGCAGCATTCAGGACTAGAGTGTCTGCGGGGTGTGCTGTATGAACCCAGGAGGCTGGGAGAAGGGCTTCTCTGCCGAGCAGAACCCAGACATACTACGGTGTGAGATGTGTGGTTCCGTGACTGTGGTGCTCTCCCCCGTGGCTCAGGCCTGAGTTCTCCCGGGACACCAGTGGTTCTTGGGTGACAGTTGTGCTCGTGCCCAAAGAAAGCCTGTCCACACTACAGTCAGCCTCGCCCCGGGGAGTGCGACTGTCTAGGTGGCACCTTCGCAGGTCTCCAGGGAGGAGGGAAGCTGTACCAGGGCTCGCTGCTGCCTCTGTCCCACTATCCTTGTCACCTGCTGGGGGCACAGCTCGAGCTATCCCATAAGTGCCTTGCTGGTCACAGTGCTGTACTTGGCTTTGGCCACCTACCTAGCAAAACCAAAGATGTGGTGACTCCAGGAGCCCGGAAATCCCCCTTTCACTACTTTTCCTCCCCACCACTCTGACCCCAGTGAACCCAGCTCCCAACATCCTAAGCGGCTTTCAGGTCCACGGTCGCCACACCCCAGACTAAAGGTCCGAGTGCAGAAGCTGCTCGCCATGCAGTGGTGTCCACAGCAGCAGATGCGCGGCCCTGCCCGCCGCTCGGCTCCCCCCCTTGTGAGAGCGTGGCTTCTCTTGGGGCCGCTCTCTAAGCACCGGTGGCCCTGCTACAGGAGGGCAGTCCTCTGGACAAGAGGTTATCGATGTCTTCCTCTACTCCAGCAGCTGCTGCTGCTCAGCCAGGCATGGGAGGGGCGCTGACTCCACGGGAGCAGTGACCATGTCCCTCTCTGTCCCCTCTGAACAGGGTGAAGGCCGCGTCATGTATGTCCAAAACCTCTCCAGCGACGTGGGCTCCCGAGAGCTGAAGAAGCGCTTTGAGGCGTTCAGCGAGATCGGGGAGTCCCGGGTGCTGACCAGAAGAAAGAGGTGAGTAAAGCCACGTGGCTGCAGGTCGGGGAGCCACAGGAGTGGTTCCCTGGCCGGTGCCCAGGAGAGGCCCTAGAAGATCTGTGGAGCAGCCTGGATTAGGAAGCGGGCCTTGCGGAGCTCCCAGTGCTAACACACAGCCCGCTGGGACGCACATGCCTCTGGTCCACTCCCACTCGCCTAGACCTGGAGCTGGCCCAGGAAGAGGACCGTTCGGTTGCTTACCAGCAAAGGCGGCAGGCGACGGCGATGGCTCGCCACGTGCCGGGAGGGCACACGTGCTCTCGCCCAAACCTTGTGCTCTGGGACACAGTGTCTGTGCTTTGTGCTGCCCTTCTTGCTGGGGAGCTCGAGCCATCCGAGTCGCTCCTTTGGAGCAGAGCTGACCGGCACCCACGTGTCTCCTCCAGGGCCTTTGCGCGTCATCACACCACTCACGCTGCGCCTCTTCTCCCAGCAGTGGTCCTGGGCCTGCTCTTTAGGAGCTCCGGGGTTTCCTCACCTGTCTAGGGAGGTGCTGCTTCCTCTGCTAGGGAATCTGCAGAAAACTCACTTGGCGCTGAGATGTCAAAACTTTGTCAGTTTTAAGTATTTCTAAATTATCTCCCATTACACTTGCAAACTAAGTGATTAGGGCTTTTAAATTATGGTTTCCTAACAGTAAAAAAAAAAAAAAACATTCGGCAAGAAAATGACATGTCTCCATCACTCTAACACGTCATACTGGTTACAACGGCTACTTTTACAAAACAAAAACTAAGGGCAGGTGAGGATGTGCAGAAACTGGGGCCTTTGTGTAGGACGGCTGATGTGGGAAACAGAACAGCAGTTCCTGAGTACTTCAACACAAAAGCATCGTGTGAATCGATGGGTAGAGAAGAATGACCCGAGTGTCCATTGAGGGACAGAGAAGTAAGTAGCGGCTGGCCACCTGAGGGGGTCGTGCAGCCCTAAAGGAAGGGGGAGGCTGACAGGGCGTCACCGAGTGGACACGTAGACCTCATGGAAGATGAGCACCCTGCGATCCCCGCAGGTGCCCGGAAGTCCTCAGATTCATTCTCACGGAAAGCAGAGACAGCTGCCAGGGTGAGGGGCCGGGTCTAGAGGAGTTCCTTGTTTAACAGATACAGAGAAAGTAAGCATGGAAAATCTCTTTCTTTTTTCCTCCTTCCTTCCTTTCTTCCTTCCTTGTACTGGGGACTGAACCAAAAATCTTCACCAGGAGCTGAAACTCCAACCCTTTTTAAAATTTTTTTTATCTTGAGACAAAGCCTTGCCAAGTCACTATTGCCCGGGCTGGGCTGGAGTCCACAATCCTCCTGCCTTAGCCTCCTAGAGTTCTAGATTATAGGTACATGCCAGTGTGCCCAGTTGGTATATTTTATGTTAGTTTTTACCAAAAAGTGTTTGCACACACGGAACGTTTTAAAGTTGTATACAGTCCTCAGAATACTGTGAAAAAACAGAGGGAGCAAATGAGTCTCCAAAGAGAAATATCTGTGTTAAGATCTAAGTACATAATCTTTGAAAGAGTCTTGGACATGCTAGCAGTTTCAGACCCTGAAAGGGGCAGAAAGGTCCCAACTCTGCCTAGTTCCTCGAAATATCAGGAAACTCAAATCAGCTTCAGTGCCTAATATTGCTGAGCCTGTCCTGAGCAGCTGGGAAATTCCTGAACTGTTTCCTTTATAGACATTATCAGTCAGACTCTTTGTCTTCTTGTTTGTGGAGCTAAAATGTCCAGGGAGAACTGCGGAGACCCCTGTCATGGCGCCCTTCTTCCATTGTTCTGCCCTCAGCTCCTACCCACTGGAAACAGCAAGAGAGATAGGGGTGTCGCTGGGGTATAGCTGGGGGTGACAAGCTGCTGGTCACATGGTGCTGCTCGAGGGGAGGGGTTGGGGGCTGAGCAGGAGGACGGACGTCAGAGGCATCTTCTGTGAGGGGGACGTGTGTACAGAGCACTGACCCAGTTGGCAGCCAAGGACGCATGGCTGAGGCGGCCTGGGAAGGTTGGGACGGAAGCACAGCAGAGACAGTGCTTGGACAAGATGGCCGTGCGGGCGTGCTGAGAGCTTTCGCTCTGCATCAGGGAGGCCGGGCACAGTGGTTCCACACTTGTCTTTGGGAAGATTCCTGACTTCTTCGAGGCCTCTTCGTAGTGAGATGAGATGACGGTACTCAAGTCATCGGTCACCTGCAGAGTGTGTCCAGTGCCTGGCCAACTCCTGCACATGACCTGTTCTGACTTCCCTAGGGCAGGTGCAGGCAACGCGAATGTTGTGCCAAGTCCTTGGCTTCCTGCTCCCCCTCTAGGAAGGGGGCGTCTGATGGCGGTGCCAGGCTGGCCCAGACATTGACCAGTGCTTCTCTCTTGTCCCCGCAGAGGCAAGAAGCCTGGCTTCATCGCCCACCGGAGTTCTGAGCAGGCGGCCCTGTCCCTGCAGTGCGGCACAGCCCTGAGGAAGTGCAGCGAGTCCTCCTCCCGGCCGAGCTTGGGCAGGCTCCGGCACTTCCGCTGGCCCCGACACACTGACTGTGGTAAGCACCAAGGCCCAGCCACAGGCTGGCAAGATCCAGAGCCTGAGGGCAGCGTCTTCCTTCACTGCACCCAGACCTTTCGCCCTTTCTGGACATGGCCCTTCACCCAAGCCCCTGTGGCTGTTGGGTAACTCCACCCACACTGCCTGGAGGCCACCCTCTTGTTTTTTGTTGTGGCCTCTGGACTATCTTGTCCTGTCTTGTGACTGGCACCAAAAGGAAAGTCAGGCCTCTGTGGCCTCTAGGCCTCCATGGCCTCTAGGAACCATGTCCTCACTGGCCAGCTTGCTGCCCTGGCCAAAGAAGGGATAGTCCATGGTGACCCTGACCAGGCAGCCGGTTGGTCCTTTAGTAGCAACACTGTCATGCCATTGCCATTTGGGAACAAGTGGTAAAGAACAGAGAAGCCCAGTGTAGCAGGGACCCAAAGCAGCCTTCACAGCACAAGGCCAAGCATCGGACTAGGTGGGTCTGACAGGAGTACTTTGCCAGGACGAGGTGTCCCTCACGTATGAGAGAGGGGCCTTGTTAGCTCTCTCTCCCTGGGCCTCGCCCACAGGCTGTTAATAATGGCTGAGATGCTGCGAGGGGATGCAGCTTCCAGGATGTTGGGGGTGGGATGTTCTAGTTCGAGCCCACTGGGCTCATGTCCTAGTGGGCCCTGGACATGCCAGCGGAGAGAGATCTCACCAGAGGACAGCAATAGATACTCACCCTCCGGGGCTGGTCTGTTCCGACAGCCGCTCCGTGGCCCTTGTGTGGCAGAGGTGCCAGTCGCCCGGCCCTTACCAGTGCTCACTGCCTCCTTCTCCCGTTGACTCCCAGATGGCAGTCCAGAGGAGGCCCTTCCTACACCTGGGAAAAGCAAGTACGAAGCCATGGATTTTGACAGCTTGCTGAAGGAGGCCCAGCGGAGCCTGCACTGATAACGCCTTACCCTCCGAGGAACACCGCAATACCTCAGACAAGGCCCTTCTACTATGTTTACGTTTTCAGAGAAAGGAGTAGATGAGAACGCGAGCCAGCGTGCGTGAGAGAACACACGTGAGAGACTTGAAACTGCTGTCCTTTAAAAACAAATCGATGTTTACATTGCACAAAGCTGCTTCTGTCCGTGAGTCTCCATGACGCTGACCTCCCACTGCCACGTAGCCCTCGCTTCCCGAGGTGGTCCTGGTGCCCCCCGCCCGAATGACTTCCTTCTGTAGACTCGCAACCTGTCCACATAACATCTCCTGTCTGTAGTGTTCGATGATAAAGTTGTCACTTGTGAATAGAATCAGGATTATAAACTCACTTTTAATTGAAGAAAAACAGTATATCCTTCAGTCATGTACCTGCGGCTCAGGTGCACTGAGCCCGGGGTTCTTGTGTCGCTTCTTTGATTGCAACTATGCACAGTCGTGAGGTGTTTGCCATTGAGCTGCGCTGCTCCCCTGCCCAATCGCCCTGGAGGTTCTGGGGCCACTGGGCGGGTCCCCAGGAAAGCACAGCCTGCAGTCACAGCCAAGAGTCGTGGGAGATGTCTCGGCCTCTTTGGCCAAGTCCCATTGACTCATGTTGAGCAGGTTTGGATCAAGTTATAGTGTAAGTTGCCCTCTGGCACCCAGCTCGGCCAAAGAGCATCCCCAACCCTTAGCGCTCAGATTCTGTGGGAACCTAGGGTCAGCGACGTTATTTCCATTTTCCCAGGGAAGAAGCAGTTCCCTGCCAGGCATCGTGACTTGTCCATGGCCCCATGACCCCTAGCCTCCATGTTCCAGTCTCCAGCTGCTACAATAGCTGGGGTGACTGGTAGAGGTGAATTAGGCTACACTGGGCAACAGACTAGAGGTCAGAGGACTCATCTAGGGGCCAAGCCAATAGTCAGCTCCTGAGCTGGCAAGGCCCAGCTCCAGCACGTGCCAAGGCCATCTGCTCTGACCCCACGTGGACATGGCACTGGGCTTTGAGGTGTCACTGCAGGGTCTCAGACGGGCTGTTGGTCGAAGAGTGGTGGTCCTGTCAGGGCCAGCTGCCAGCCCCTCCCTCTGAGGCTTGTCTAGAATGTTTTGAGGGGCAGGGCAGCAGGGACAGGTGAAGGGTGGGAGGGGGAGACAAATGTGGCAATGTCCACATTCCCTTCAACCTTGGGAAGCATTAAACTGGGCTTTATTTCAAAGTTCGTGCTCCTGAGTGATGATGAAGCCTTGCCCAGCTCCACATGCCGTGGGTCCCTCGTAGCCATGCGTTGGGGAGAGCGTGGCCAGCAGAGAGGAGCGTGTCCTTCTGCTTCATGCAGAGTGGCTCCTCCTTGATCTCCTTCATTTGTCAGGGTTCCATGGAATATTTCTTTTTGGAAAGAAAAAAGATCTGTACCATTTTTTTAAAAGTCTGAAAGTGATTCATTAAGTGAGCTGAGTGTCCTGCGGATGCAGGCAGACATTGTCCTTTGAGAATTGGTAAGCTGTGCCCACACTCCTATCCAGATGGCGAGGTACTGCTGCCCACAGAGAAGGCTGGAGAAGAGGGACTTTGGCAGGGACAGGGAATTTAAGTTCCTGTGCATCGAGTCAGTGGACCTCCCCAGACTTCAGTTTCCTTTTCTGTGAAATGGATGCAGGGCAGAACTAAGCAGGTTTCAGCAGTCTTAGCTCCTGTTAGGGACGTATCCAGCTTGACAGCAGCTGTGCAGTACACGTGCCGCTACTTCTCTCTCCCCAGCCAAGGCAGACATAACTAATCACAGCACTCCTGTTCCTGGATCCTCAACGCAGTGGTCTAGGCAGTCATTCCTAATGGGCTAGAGCACTGATGTTCTGGTCTAATCTTTGGAAGATGTCCTCAGTCATACAGAACTAAACTCTGGCTGGGCTTCATGCTGGCTCATTCCTGTCTGTCCCTAAAGCTCTTCCTTGGCACAAGACTGCAAGACTGCCAGTGGCACTGTGACATACATCTTTGCATGAGGAGGTGGATGGGTGAGGGCTAGGAGACAGGAACGAGATCAGGGAAGGCTGGGCTTACAAGGATGGACCAATAGAGCGCTTTCCACAGCACAGACCCAGCTAGACTCCTGTGCAGCCATTCACTGCCTTGCCCGGGGTGGCACATCACAAGGAAGAGAGGTACAGTCCTTCCAGTGCCCACTAAGGCCTGATCTGCATCCAGGAGGAAGCAGAAAGATACTGGAAAGATACTGGATTCAGAGTGTGGAGAGCTGGGTAAGTCCTGACTTTGCCGAGAGTTTGCTCCATATTTGTGTTCGGTTCCTTCCCTCCCTGAGCCTCATCGAGCTGAAGGAGTTGTCAGCTAATGTCTTTGCTTCTCTTCTGTTGTACTCGTCCAAGGAGTGTAACTTGGGCTGGTAGTTCATTAAAAAAGAAATGAAGGCTCTTAGGGAAGGAGGAGCCACACGCGCCCCTTCGGGGCAGCAGAAGCTGCCCTTTCCCAGGAGTACTGTCCCAGGAACTTGTGCTGCTTGGACATCTACCATCGAGCAGAGCAGGGACGAACAGGTGTTGGGACCTGATGTGTCCAAGGTCAGGGCTGGAGCCACTGAGGGGGAGGCAGGTGCCCGCCACAGGTGTCCAGCAGCCTCTGCTTGTCATCTCACACGCAAAAGGCTGCAAGTTCTGAAGCTGACCAACCCTGCTGACAACTTCTATCCAGAAGACTCATTAGGTGCTGTGTATTATTCACCACGGAGGTCCCGGGGTCTCTCCAGGAAGAGTGACCTTGGTCTCTTTCCCACCAAATGAAGGAGTGACGCAGAGGGAGCAGCTGCCATTGGCAACCACCTCATTGTAGTTCTGTCTAGTGTTTGCTCTTGATGATGTTTACACGTGATTGTCATAACTGCTTCCTGTAGACTGTGTTGACAGCCGCCTATGTGGGGCGCTGTACTGTCCATCTCTGCTGTGCTGGTGTTTTCCAGAAATGTCTGACCCAACCGCTAAGTGGAATTCTTCCATCTCCTTCTTCAGTCGGTACAGGCTGGATCAGAATCCCCGCTCTCGGGGGCTCTGGTTTCCGAAGGAAAATGCATCAAGTGGGTGAAGAATCTGAGTGGATGGAGTGCGGCTAAGACCCCTCCCCTTACCCACGCCTTCCCCCCTCCGCCTGAGAACGGCTTTGAGTCAGAAGGCACCTCAAGGGTCTACCTAGGAAAGCACAGGGCTCCAGGGAAGAGGGAGAGGACGCTCTGAGCAGCGGATTCAGTATTCAGGTCCTGGCGAGGGAAAGCGCAGTCAGACGTCTTCTACAGTCCTGAACCTTACTTATCAATGTTCTGAAAGGGATTTCTCATGGATGTGTGCAATGTGCCTGCGCAGGCCGCCATGCAGGTGGCTAGCAGAGGTACAGGGAGGGCACTGGCAGCCCTGTTCTTCGTGGATGGGCCTGGTCCATGGGCCCAGCCTGGGGTGCAGTGAGCGCAGCTGAGCCTGCAGCCTGAGATGGAGTCATCTCAGCCGTGACGCAGCATCAACTTAGAGACAAGTTAATGTGGCTCGCGGATACCAGAATCGCAGTATTTTTTTAGCATTTGAGATTTAGCACTGTGGTGTTTGGGAGAACACCGTATCCCAATGTCAGGTATGACCAAGGGGAAAATAGATGTATATTAGCAAAGCAAACCGAATGGTTTCATTGGCCAAAGATGAGGGACCCTGTCACCCTTTCCCACTGGGGCAGAAGGAAACTGACTGGAACCTTGTGCAGAATGCTGAAGTTGGCCCCCAAAGCCCCTGGGGTCTCTGCACACTGTCTACAGAGCCGAGAGGTACAGGGTAATGGAGGGAGAGCCTGGCAGTAGAAGCCACATGCACGAGATGCCCTCGCTCAGTCCTGATGTGGGAGGAGGGGAGGCCCGGGTGCTAGTGCAGGGCGCGCAGCAAGTAGGCAGAAGCTGACTTGGCATCGAGCAGCAGAAGCACCGACTCAGCACTGGCACTTCCTCCAGGCCTGCGATCTGCACTGCAAGGCTGGGACTCCTCAGGCAGTGTGAGGTGCCAGCCCAGAGCCTGGGTGGGGACCGGGAGGGGCGGTCTTGAGGGCGGAAAGGGTGGAGGAGTCTAACAGCAGTAGCCGCTGCCTCAGCTCCAAAGCCAGCCCTTTGGCAGCCCCTTTTCCAGTGAAGCCCTAGAAATGCGAAATGACGGATCTTGGTGCCTACTTCTGTAGAAAGATTAAAAACAGCCCAGCCAATTGAAAGGGGTGTGTGGAAGAAACCATTCAACTATAAGCCATCTCTGAGTGAGAAGCCCCAGGTTTCTTACTTGCTGCGTGGCCTTAGGCCCCTTTATCCTAATCCAGCAAATGAGATGCCTGAATGATACGAGCATCCCAGCCTGGAGCGAGGCAAGGTGCCTCCCGGCTCTGGCCAGGGAGAGGCTCTCCCAAGGGACCAGCCGGAGGAGGTCCAGCCCCACACAGTCCTGCTGCCCGGCCTGGTAGAGGAGGCCCGCTCCACTCCACTCCCCAGGACAGATCTAAGCCATAGTTCCCTGTGGGGGCCATGGGGATGGTCATGCCATCTCACGTCAGCCTTGTCATTGTCCCACCGAACAGCTTTCGATGCGAATGTTGTGACCACTTGCTGTTTTTCTCCTGCTCTCAGACAATACTAGCAATACACTTGTTTTTTGCAAAACAACTTCACTTAGGCACTTTTCACACGTTTCTTTCAAATGATTGTAAAACATATGGGGCAACAGGAGGCACGGATCACACTGCATATGTTTAGGGCAGCTTTGTTTTTTGCTTCTTTGATGGTATACAGCAGTAGTAGCTGAGGCTTGAGGCTTGCCGAGGACAGATTTTCAGACACTGCGCTTCATCAGAACACCTTGCACAGCCAGAAGGATACTGAAATACAGCTGTCCAAGTGGGAGGGGTGGAGGGTGAAAACTGGCTTTGCAGGTGGTCAGCCCCTGGGTTGTGCAGCAATTCCTCAGAAGGTTTCATACGGCCAACACCTGCTCTGAGCTGTTATCATGATTATTTTTGTCAAAGGATTCTCTGAGGAAGCCTTAAGAAGCCTGTTCCCTTTGCTGGCCTTGCTCGTGGGGAACTTGGGAAGGGCCGTGGTCAGTTGCCACCTTAGCACTTTGCCTTATCAACATGCGGATGCCACCTAGTGGCCAAAGACTGTATCCACCAGCTACCCAAATGGAAGGCAAGTAAATCCTTTGGCCTCCCACTTACTGCCCAATGCTAACTTCAGGAGTGGATTAGAAGGGCATGAATAAGCTGTATGGGTGTTCAGAGCTCAGTGTGACACCAGGGTCAAAAGATTCCAGAAGCAGTCACTTCAACTCTCACCTGTCTGTGAAATGCACGAGATGTCCTGTGGGTAGGTAAGAGTAGGCCAGGCATCTGGGCTCTGGGAGGGGTTTACTCTAACTGCAATACTGGCAGCCTGGCTGCTGCCCTTGTTAAGTGAACCTCTGCTAGGTGAGCACCTTACACCCTCAGGACGAGAGAAGAGGACGGGTATGGGGACTAGGACAGGAGTTGCTGGCCATGACCTTCAATATGGTCCACCAAATAGCCAAACAGGTTCTGTTTATTTGTTTGTTTTTGTTCTTGTATTTTGTATTTTAAGATTTTGTCAAATGTTTTCGTGTTAGGAATAAAAAGTCATAAACTATTCCCAACTTTGTTTCTTGAAGGATGTTTCGATTCCGAATGAAACAGGTTGGAAATGGAGAGGGGCGTGGTGTAGGTGGATGTGGAGCCGGGCAGAGGTCATCTGGATTTCCAGATGGTTTCTGGGGAAGCAGCCATCCAGAAGTCCAGCTCAGTGCACGCTGCTCCAGCAGTTCGTGTGCCCCTCACCTCCCTGCACCGGGTTAGCATTGGCTGGAGTGTCTGCCTCTCCCAGAAGCAGGTGCTCACCCTGAAACCAACACCAGCCCCTCTCCCTGACCCAGGCCCTTAGAGAAGGCGTCTGTAGCCAGCCTTAATGTCGGGCGACGTGGCCCCATGGTCCCTTGCAGCATTTCCAAATCTTGGACTTAAAAAAATCCTTTTCTCTTGGTGTGATCGTATAGCCTGGAGAATTCTGAGCAATACGGAGCCAGGGCTTTCCCTGGCTCTGTGACAGGGTCAAACCAAGGAATGGCTGAACCTGGAGGTTTTGTCATCCTCAGAGGTACTACTGTAGGGGCATTATTTATTAGGGAGCTCAACAAGGTAATGACAGCCTGGGGAGCGTGAGTGTAAGGTTGTGTTTGCGGTGTGCATGCGCGCGCGCGCGTGTGTGTGTGTGTGTGTGTACGTGTGTGAGTGTGCACACATGTCTGTGCCTGTGTGTGTATAATTACATTGATGCATTTCTTGAGAAGGTGCAAGAATTTCACCTACACAGAGGGACACATCTGCTTTGTTATTTATAATAGAAAGCTAAATTTTAATTTTTTAAAGGACACTGCTAATGACTGAGAATCAAGTTTTTAGTTTTGCTATTTTTTTTAATTGGTAGAGGATTTTTATATATTTTTTCCATTTTTTTGGGTTGTGTCCTTATTTATATAAATACTTTATCTGTAAGAGGCAAGGAGGAAATCTTTGCTTTTAATTATTGTGGTTGTCATTGTCCTCATTTTATTTCTTGTGTGATCTTTACCTTCTAAATGAGAAAACGTTTTCCTGTATTTGTACATTGTCAGAATCTATAGTTTCATAGATAATTTAACCAAATTGCTCTATGTATTATTATTCTGTGAGTATAAAGTTCTATTTTAATGTCTGTAAATACTTCAGAACTGGCTTCTTTTCTCAAGCTCCCATTGTGGAGTTATTGTTTACATCACAAAAACTGTAGAATCTCTATGCTCATGTACTGTAAATAGTGAAGTGATCTGCTTATAAATAAACTTAACAAATACACTATGAGATTAAAAAGAAAGCACCACCCAGCCATGCCCCAGTGTCTTTCTTTTTCAGTCCTGCCAGCTCACTCAGGGCAAATGGGGGACCCCAGCCCCAGCACACTCTCAAGGGCGCCCCACCATGGTCACCACCCCTCACACCTGTTGCTTCATTCTTATTCCTCCAGGACATTTTTCACGGTTCACAACACGGCCCATGCTCATCTCATGGATCATTTCTGAACAAAGACTTTCTTGTGCCAAGAGATCCGCTTTCCCACACCAGCACACTAAGCAAATGTTTTCTAAGAGAGATGTGACATTCAGACCAAAGTCCTCATGGGCTCACATGCATGAACGTTTCCGGTCGGCACATCCCCTAGAGGGCAGACCACTCACAGGGCACCTGAGCCCGCGGATATTTCCGCTCCTGTGTGGGCTTCCTGCCCACGTGGGGAGAACCCTGGCGGCCGTGCCCCGTGTTATCTCCTCATGTTTAGGAGGATGCAACCTTTACTTTGCCCCAGAACTTTTTCTTGTGCTTTACCTTTATTTTTACGTGCAAGAGTCTGGGAAACCCCAGGAGATTGAAAAACAGGTAAAGAGAATTATAAACAAGAACTAGAACAATTAACTCATTCCTTTTCATGGTTTTAACACTATTTTAAAGTTATTATTTATTATATACAGGAGCTGTGCTCATTGGTCAGGTGATGTACTTCTGTCTGTGACATTTGTTTGGATTTTTTTTTTTTTTAGGTTTTTTGAGACAGGGTCTCGCTTTGTGGTTCAGGCTGGCCCTGAGCTCAGCCTCCAACTTACATGACAATCCTCCTGCCTCTGCCTCCCGAGTGCTGGGATGACAGGCGTGAGCCACCACGCCCGGCACTGTGGTATGTGGTACTGGTTGCTGCTGGGTGTGGGTCTCCACACCCAGTATTGTTATGTGGTTACCGAGGAATCAAACCCGGGTCCTTGCACTTGCAAGACAGGCGCCGGAACCACTGAGCTAACTCCCCGGCCCCTTGTTTGGATTTTAAAGGAGAGGATCGCGGCCTTTTCCATTGCTGCATAGGGACAGCGATACCGGATAGGAATCTGAGGCCTGGGGGGCATCTGTGAGACCCACGGTCCGGTGGTAGGTGGGTGGGTGATAGGCGACCCCAGGAGGACGGGCTGCCGCCTGCAGGGGGCAGAATGGCAGGTTCGGAGCCCACAGGTCTATGTGGTCGCAGTTCTGCCTCATGTCTCTGTACTTTACAAACTTGGACTCCTCTTAGCTCCTGGTTTTCTTAATTGTAAACTACGATGATTTGCTTAGATGAAGTCAAAGGTCTTTTATATTTAAAAAAAAAAAAAGAAAAGAAAAGAAAAAGTATTCTCGGAGCCCAGATGGTGCAAGGACAAAGGCCACAATCAGGGTCTTCCTGTCAGGCCATTTGGTTTCAGTTCCCGACTCCATCCCTTACTAGCAGGCCGTCCCTGGGCAGGCTTCTTACCCTCTCCGTCTGCACCTCGCGGCGTGGCAAATGGCCAGTGACGCTTCTCCCTTAATGGGGTGTGGGACAAGGTGGCAGTCCCTAGGACACCATAAGCACATGGAGTCTCCATGGAGCATACTGCATGAGCCGCACGGCCCTGTCCACGAGACTCGGAAATCTCCCGGCAGGGCCAAAGCCAGCAGTTCCGTGCTCAAGTGTTTCCGGTGACATTTTCTCCTCTCTACCCTGCCACTTAGCCACTATGCATAAGGTCCTCCTCTCTCAAAGTGGTAGGTGTGGTAGGTTGAAAGTCTAGCTTGACCCAGACCACTTTGACCTGACCTACTGTGGGCAGAGCTTGCGTGAGGAGCCCAGCCGCACCTGCTGTGGGAGTCACCAGATCTGTGCCCTCGACACTGTGATCTTTGGGACATTGAACAGCCGCTGGAGGGGAGCCAGAAAGCTGCGCTTGAACTTGGCTACACCCCTCTCACTGGCCTTCCATTTCCTCCTTACAGGAAGAGGGAAGTTGGAGAGGATTAAAGATTTATAGTTCGGGAAACCACGTGACTCCTCCTCAGAGCAACCACTTTAACCTATTAGCTTCTGCGAAACGTCCAGTTCAGGAGGAAGAAAGTTCTCAAGCTCAGGTCTGTGTATAGGAGAGTGGGAGTTGTGGTAAGTGCCACGAACCAGCATGAAAGTCTGTGGGCAAATCTAGGATGTGGGACAAGTTTCTCCAGTGCATTCCTGGCACAGGGGTGAAGAGGAAGGGGCGCTGGCATGCATCCAGACGCCTGAGAACTGCACTGTGACCGTGAAGTCAGAGTCCTTGTGACTTAGCTCAGTCACCGTCACCACTCCCCAGTGCGGGGATCCGTCAGAACACTGCCTTATGCAGCTCAAACAGAAGCCATTTAATTCATACTTAGGAGCTGGCACTGGGGTGAGGCTTAGTGGCGGGCATTTGTCTGGTGTGCTGGAGGCCCTGAGTTCTGTCCACAGCAATAATAAATAAAGTAAAGCTGACCGGGGAACAATTGAAAATAAAATCAGGACTTCTCTGGGATAGCAGCAGTTTCCTGTAGACTTCTCAGCATTGTATTGTCATCTTCAGTTTTTGGCTTCTTTTGCAGTTTTCAACATCAGTTACTAAGGGGTATGTGTCAGTTTGGGAGTGGTGGCAAATTCACCAGAGCACACTTGTTGATATTTAAGAAATAAGTTCTAGAGCTGGGGATTTAGCTCAGTGGTTCCAGCACCTGCATTACAAGTGTAATGCACCTGCATTACAAGTAAGTGCAAGGGCCGGGGTTCAATCCCCAGTAGCCACATATAACAATGCTGGGTGTGGTGACTCACGCCTGTAATCCCAGCACTCGGAAGGCCAAGGCAGGAGGATTGTTGTGAGTTTGAGAATGAGCTCAGGGACAGTCTGAACTATAAAAGGGAAACCCAGTCTCAAAAAAAAAAAAGAAAAGAAAAGAAAGAAATAAGTTCTACATTCTTTACAACCAACCAAGTGCCTGTTAATCGAAGCAGAACTTCTACAATTGAATGTTACCTTGATTTGCATTCCTTAAAATCAGTGGGAGATCTGGTAATACAAAGTATATCTTCCCCAAAATAAACAAGAAACATAACAAACAAATCCAAGTTTAACAACTAGATTCAAGCAAATCAAATCTCAAAGACATTTGCTTAGAAAGGGAAGTGGAGGGAAGAGAGGTAGAAGAGGGGAGGGCAAAGGAGAAAGTGGGCAGGGATGCCAGGGAGCAGCAGCCTTGGACTCCATGCAGAAGCCTCGGAGCCAGATAGGCCTCGAGATGCACCAGGACGGTGCGGCCTTTCCAGCAGTCATTAGTAGAGAACACCGGGAAACAAGTGATGCCTGCACCTGAGAAAGCCTCAGGATGGGCTCACACCGAGAGCCACCTGCTGCCAGGAAGCACTGTGGCGACTGAGCTCTCACACCTTTCTTGAAGAAGGGCCTGGGCTGTGGCACACCCCAGTGTACCCCACAGTTGGGTATAAGATGTTCATCACTGCACCTAATACTATAGTGTGAGAAAATGACCTGTTCCCTTAAGAGGATGCAGGAGTGATGAGGTTGGTCTGGAATTTGCCTTTAAATACTTCAGCTAAGATAAAAACTGAGAAAGAAATATGAAAAACTACAGATGAGGCCAGTGTGGCCAAATCTTGATATTCATATCTGGAGATCCAGTGCCCAATTTTTACTTCTGAAAGTGACCGAAAACTTTTATAATGAAAGTAAAAAACAAAAATGAGCTGGGGATGTAACAGCAGTACAGCATTTGCCTAGGTTCAATCTCCAGTACTTCACAGTAAAATAACAAAATGATTCTATGCAAGCAGGTGAATATGATATTAATTAAAAGTTGAGTTGATGTCTATGAAACCTACAGTATCGGTTCCCACTCAACAGACATCGAGGCTGACAAGATGTTTAAACCACTGAGTAAGATGTAAGCTACTTCTCCATCAGCTCTCGAACTCTGTGACTCTCAGAGCAGATAGTCATGGCTCCCCGTCACTTGGATGTCTTCTTTCCTTGAAGGGTGACCCCATCCTGGCCAGCAGCAACCTGGCCACTCTACTGGATGCAGCAGGACTTGGACGCAGGGGCCCCGCCGGGGTTGGGGGCACCACCAGGCTGGTTTCCTGAGGCTCCTGCAATCAGACAGGAGAAAACATCAGACGGGAGGAGGCTTCAGTGGGCCTCAGGACCAGGAACTGTAAACTTGAGGACTGGCGCCAGTGTCAGAACTGCAGGAGCCGAGCATTCCCTTCTCCAAGGAAAACGGTAGCACAAGGAGGGTGACAAATGGCACTGGTGGCTGGGCAAAGTGGGGAGTGCTGAGAACTGTGATGAGACAGGCCCTGTTCCAGCCAGTAGGGCAAGTGCTGCTCAGCTGCTGCTCCTTGTGCAAAAATGCAAGACTGGTACAGCTAGAACTTGATCTTTTAAAGGCAAAACACAGAATTGTGGATTTTTAAGTAAAAAATGCCTTGTTTTAAAAATACGGACAGTAGGCCTGGGGATTTAGCTCAGTGGTTCCGGTGTCTGCCTTGCAGGCTCAAGGTCCTGAGTTCAGTCCCTGGTAATCACATACCACAATGCTGGGCGTGATGACTCACACTCACCAGCAACCGTGCCATGTATCATAATGCCTAGTGTGGTGCTCACACCTGTAATTTCAGCACTTGGGAGGCAGAGGCAGGAGGATTGCTGTGAGTTCAAGGCTTGCCTGGGCTACATAATGAGCTCAGGGCCAGCCTAAACTACAAAGCATGACCTTGTCTTTTT
>PVIR01016003.1:0-37348 GCA_004026965.1 Petromus typicus
TCTTTGTTTTTAACTGAATTTAGACTTAATATTACATTGACAAAAGGATATAGTATGTCTATAGGCTCCTTAAATTCTTAAGAATTTATGCAGTGTAAATCTGTTTTCCCCCTTTGAAGTCTTTTATTCATTCAAAGCCAGCCATCCCCAATCTAGTGATCTAAAATGTGTGCTCTTCACAGTTTGTGATTCTTCACTTAACACGGGTCTCTTTAGAGAGAGACTGGGGGTCAACAAAGACTGTTTCTCTGCCAGTTTGGAATTGACAGTCACACATTTCATTTCCATGCACAGGCTTCTGACTGAACTTACCTTCTGTGGATGTGTGTCACAGGCTGGAGTAGAGTCCTCTCTCAGCCAAGATGGAGGGTGTTCCCACAGACTGATAGTCAGGAGTAGCTCCCAGTTAGGAGTGGTGTGGGTGACAACACATATGAGAAGAAAAAGTTAAGAATTGTGAAGGGACCTGCTCTCCAAATAACTCCATTTTACCGGAGAATCACTATTTCATTGCTAACCGTATTTGTGTCATCACAGAATGTATATTTTCTATGACCCTCAAAATGACCAACAACACATTTTAAAAATCCAAATTGAATAAAGTAAACATTTTCTTACCCAGCAAAATAAAAAAAAAAATGCCATCTCATTAAAGTTATTGTGTGGCTTAAAGGTTTTAAGGCTATACAGATGGTGAGGGAGTTGAAGATGTTTCTATGTCTTGAAATGAAAATAGAAATGTCCAAATTTTATTGTTTAAAAAATATAGTCTTTGTTCATGTTTGGGGTGGGAGATAGGGCAATGAATGACAATGAGAGGCCAAAAATAAGAGTCAACTTTTATTGAGTACCTTTCTAGGTACTTCTATATGTACTGCTTCATGCTTGGTGTCATTTTAAAATTGTTTATTTTATTGCAATAGAAACAAATATAATCCAAGATTTAAATCCAGATCTCTCTGTACTTCAGTCATGCAATCCCTAACGCACAATAGGGTCTAGTGTGACACTGCTACCCTGAAAATGGAGACTGACTTAGTAAAAAAATTATTGTTAAAGTTGTGGAGATGATTGTGTCATGGTTGTCTACATACCACAGGTAGACAATCACAATCTGCTTGGACCACCTGTATTTAATAAAAATATAAAGGGTAAACCCATGTCTGAAAATGAAGACCAATCTTTACAAAAAATATTTGATTTTTATTATACATAAAAAATGTATGAGAAAATAATGGAGAGTCAAGAAAAGAAATGCACAAATATACACAAAGACCATTAGTTCGCTGACAACCTCCCTTGAGAAGTAAATAAGCCCAACTCAGTTTGTTAATAGAATCTATTATTAAAGATTAGAAAAGATCCACAATAGTGTCAAATTGTAACTGTTCTATCAGACACAAGTTAATAAAAATATTTCATAATTCAAAAAACCAAGGCTGATGCCAGCTGTTCCCCTTCATTTATTACCAATCTCCAGGGCACTGAACAGCTTAGGGTAAATTCGAATCTATGATCTTACATCAGCCTTTCAGAGTGCTGGAAGCATATGGCTTGTTTTGTTTTGGAAAACTGTCTTTGGAGTCGGTGTATCAGCCCATGGTGGGCTGATCGCATTGCTGCGGGTCTGACATGAGGCAAAACAACACAGCAGAAGGCCACGTGGAGGAAGAAAGCAAAAGTGCAGGACAGGAGAAGGTCAGGGCCAAGATATGCCCTGGACACCTAAGATGACCTCCTTCTGCGCCCCACCTGCCGACAGCCTGTACAGCGCGCGCTACGGGAAAGGTCACCCACTGATGACGTCAGTGCCCTCCTGATCCAGGCAGCGGTCCTGCTCTCATCTCTGAATACTGCTAGAATGGGGATCCAGACTTGAGTGCTTGAGCATTTTAGGAATACTTAACATTTGAGCTGTAAGAGATGACACTGCACTTCAATGCACTACTTTATATTTCTATTGAATTTGAAGTTCATAGTTGTTGAATTCTAACAAATTTAAAAATGTTTAAATATGCTTACAAACCATCTCAATGTCTTTTATGTGAGTTGCTGTTCATCAGTGATTAGAGACTTATATATTAATCCTGAATCTACCATAAATGTTTTAAAAAACAACCATGTTTCTGTGTTTGAGAAAATTTCTTGGAGCAAGAGAATAATGTGCGAAGAAACAGCTACTCCAAATCAGTAGGGATTGATTCTGTCACAGGCAGTTTAACCAACTGTGATCTCCTCTTGAGCTGAGTCCCTCACTGGGCGCAGACCAAGGATACACAGATCATGTGCTCAGGTCACAGACGGGACACAGGGGCCGCAGGTGCATCAACAGCTAACCAGTGACACGTGCTGAACTGGAGACACTTCGCTGCTGTGTGGCTTCCTGGAGGAAGTAAAGGGAGACTGTGTCATTGAATTCCCTGCCTATTGTTGTTTTGCTCTGAATTTGATTAACGCTATACACATCCATCACACATTACATATACACACATTAAAGACCAAACACAAACACACATGCACACACCTTGTATAGACTTTTTCCAGATGTCTTTCTAACAATGATTTATAAAATAGACTGCTTGGCAGGAGAAACTGGAAAGAGAGGACCAGACAGATATACTAGAGCCGTCATTTCCTCCAAGCAGCCCCTTTAAAATTCACACCCATAGAGAAATTGTTCACACAAGAGCAGCTCTTTGTACTGTCTGGCCTCCTACCAGACCAGTCACACAGGAAGACAGCCAGGCTCAGCAGTCAGATAATTATTCCACATCCCACTGGCTTCTATGGAACATCCAATGAAGTGAACCAAGGACAGAGACTGGTTAGCTTGCAAATTAAAAAAAAAAATTAAAATAGGGCTTGTTTCAGAAAAATGAAAACATAATTGTCTCTGTTGAAGTTAAGGATTTAAATTCTTGGCTAATAAGAAAATAGCCACTTTGGTGGTCAGAAGATAAGCAACAATGACACCAAGAAAAAGTATGATTCTTTCTTTTCTAACATCTAGC
Organism: Petromus typicus; assembly: GCA_004026965.1. Classification (NCBI taxonomy): domain Eukaryota; kingdom Metazoa; phylum Chordata; class Mammalia; order Rodentia; family Petromuridae; genus Petromus; species Petromus typicus. The sequence continues at coordinate 3,012 of PVIR01016003.1, forward strand.
CATTTCATTTTCCTTATTTATACAAGAGATGAAGCATATTAATAGAGGTTTAAGTAATATCAGTAATCAAAAGCAACTTTAGGACTCAATCTAAAGATGAAAATCTCAAAACCTTCACTTATTGCAGCATAAGATGATGCCAGTTTCATTTGAATGTAAGAAATAGAGGCTTATTTTGCAATTTACTCACCTAGAACAAGATATATGGGAGATATTTGATATATGCTAGAAGCTGAGTAAATAATGAGCGTTCATGGTTGGTGTGCAGAGGATGTTCTGCACCAGGTCATGGCAGAAATACTGATGCCTAGTTCAAGCCTCTCCCAGGATCATCAGTATCATTATCACTCGGGTTGAATGTGTCACTCTTCATGGTCATATGTTTACTGATCAGCTATATGAGAAAGCAGGGAGATATGGCCTTTGGGAGGTGATTAAGGCAGGAAGGTAGAATGCTAGGAACGGAATTAAAAACTTTTGGAAAAGACTTCCGCGTTCAGCTTTCCTCCTCTAGCTTTCTACTTCATGAAGACAAAAACAAAGTGCTTCTCTGAGAAAAGCTGCCTGAAGAAAAGAGCTGCTGTTCTGAGGCACCATTGCCAACGGTTTAATCTTGGGCACCTGAGCCTATAAAAGTATGAGCAATGAATCACATCTCTTGGCTATGAAGTGCCCAGTCAGTAGTATTTTCTTAAAGCAGCACAGACTAAGATCGTTATTATCAGCAGTCTCCTAACAGCTTTCACTACTGTGTGTTGTGTCCTCGGATCATCTTCACCTACACTAAAGCCTCTTCCTAAAACGCTTGAGTCATTGCTCCCTGAAAAGCAGTGTCACAGTTTAAATCTTCCTTGTCCTCCACAGGCCTGGTCAGCAGCCTGCAGAGGGGTTGGGAGGGGATGGAACCTTTGGGTGGAAGAGCTTAGAGGGCAGTTGTAGGTCACTGGAACATGTCCTTAAAGGGGTCTTGGGACCCTGCCCCTCCTTTTTGCTTTCTGTGTGCTGCAAGATGAGTGTGGTCAACTGACCACGATCTGAAACCAAGAAAGTTGAGAGCAAAAAGAGACTTTTCTCTGTTTAAAAGTTGACTGGTTCTGGTATTTTTATCAAGGTTATAGAAAGCTGACTGATGTAAGCTACTGTACACACAATGAAATTCGAGCTATTTGAGCTTTTCTGGTCTGTTTCCATTTAGTCTCCAGTGACCAGCTGCCTCATGTTTGATGCTCCATGTCCAGTTCCTCCTTTGAGGAACTCTCCTTTCTCTCTTTGGTCTAGGTAGGGTAACCAACTTTGGGCCTCCTAGCGAACACATTTTTATTAGTATTTTCTAAGGAGTGAAAGTCCTGTTTTGGCATTCCATAATAGACATGTGGCATATGTTTGTTAGGCAAGGTAATTAAATTTAATGGTTGAAATATCAATCAGATACCCTGGGCTGAAATCACATTTCTCATGCTTGTGGAAGTTATCTACTATTTTTGTCCCTCAGATTTTGTGTCTATAAAAATGAGAATGATAATATTCTAGAGTTACGAAGATTCAATAAGTTACTACATACATAAACAATGAAAGTAACGAATTCAATAACTGGATTCAATAAGTTATTACATACATAAAGAGTGAAAGTAACTAGAACAGTAATTGGCACATGCACACTGTATACATAATGTGAATAAAGAAAAATCCTTAAAGGGCATAAAATGAACACCTAGAAAGAAAAATCATGTTTGTGAGAAAAAAGATTAACCAGAGTTAACTGAGTTAAAATACATTAATTAATAGGAAGAAGTGTTCCTGAATTTTTTCCAGAGGGAGAGACAATTTCAGACCAGAAGTGGAGAGCACAAAATATTCAAAGAGGTGGTAGGGCTTGAGGGAGAAGGTCAATGTCTCTGGAAGGAGCTTTATGAGCACCTGGCTCAGAGGAAGTCTCTCTGTGTGTGGCACTAATCGGACAAGGCAACACATCTTGCTAAGCAGCCTCTGCTGCAGGTCACTGACTGCCATCACTGCACCCTCTGGTGACAACCATAAGTACCAGGCACTTTTCAAACATCTCTGCAGATGGTGTCCTATTTAGTTAAGAATTTCTTGCAAATGGAGACTAGATACAGGTGTTCCAGCTAGAAAGAATAGTATGTGCAAAAAAGTGTATCAAGCAGAGTTCAGGCCCAGGCACAGCAGAGATGTAATGTTGATAAGGACATCAGGGATCCAAGTTGAAGAGCCAGATATCAGGGAACCGATGTCTGTGTCTTCACAAAGTCCCTGCGCTCAAGTCATCTGCCCATCAGTCTGACGGTGAGAAGGAACAGCCTTTGAGAGACAATGGGATCATGAGCTCATAGCCTGGAAGAAGGAGATCAGTGCACCTAACAGAGGAGACACAAAAATGGTTCTCCACCTTTCTGCAAGTGTCACGTGAAAATAAATAGTAACAAGACAGACAGGGACAAGCCAGGACACAGGTCCTCACTAGAGCTCAATCTGCGAAGACATTGCTCTTAGACTTCATAGCCTCCTCCAGATGTGTGAAAATGAGCGTCTATCATGTAAACTACCCAGTCTGTACTACAATAGTTTTTGATGAGTTAAGAAACCAGTGTACTCTACACACTCTCTCCCCCTTTAGGCCTTACTTTTTAGAAGAGAGTGGAAAGAATATAAAATTGGGTTTAAACCTACTTCTAGCATTTACTTGCTGTATAGGTCATATGTTTCCTGACATCCACAAAATGAGTATGTTAATAGTTTATTGTGAAGAATACAGACATACGTTTGATACAGCACTTAGCAAAGTGTCCAAAACATAAGGCTCGCATGAAATATGTTAACTTGCTTTGTGAAGTCCCTTTCTGTTCTGCTAGCACTTCAGATTAATAACTTGCACCTGGAAAATGTTCTACTTCATTTTATTTTTAAATCTAACTAAACATATCTAATTATCAAGTTTAGGGATTTAGAAAGAATGTATTTTGCTTAGAGTGTCTGCAACAAATTATAGTTTTGAAGCTCGATGGAAGGGTTCTGTGGGACTGCGCTTCCGGCTGCTACCTGAGTGGTTTATTTATAATGTTGATAACAAAGCATCATGGAGAGGTACTTATCCTGTGCCTTGAATCCGGTGAGAGGGAGAGAGCAATTACTTTGATAGGCAAGCTAGATGTTCCTTTTTATACTTGGACTATCATGATTTTTAAAAATTTTATTTAAAAGATTTAGAGGCAGATTTTAAATCCTCAATTTTGAAATCTCTTCAGCAATTAGAAATATACCTACAATAGGACCTCCTGCTTCCATTTTCCATTTAATATGAGGACTGTACATTAATAACTTCTTCCTGCTAACAGTTTGTCCTTTCGAGGCTATTTTGGGCATGCTTACATTTTTGTATAAAAGGGATTATTGAGTGCTGGGTAGAGCTCTTTGTTAAGTGCTGTAAGCAGTGGAGAGCAGCCCAGCCACTGGACGCAAACAACTTCCACACTCATTTGAGTTATGTGGTTGCATATAGTACATCCAAAGCTAGGAAATGTACAAGTTGGGAGCTACTGTGGAATTTCAATGGAGGGTAAGGGACTTCTAAGTCATGCGAAATACTATCACAAATTCTACTTAAACCTTAAACCTTAAACTACTCACTTCAGGACACTGACCACCTCTGTAGAGTTTCCAAGGAAGGGTCTGAAGAGAACTGGGTTGCAGAGTACCATCTACTATTAACAGCATTCTGCTTGTTGTGAGGATAAAGTGAAATCTGCAAACTAACAATGCATTCCATTTTTCCTTCTACTTATTCCAATTCAAATGTCTGAAATCATGGAGTTTTATGTATACCTTTCTGACTGGATTTGTAGATTGGGGTTGTATATACACAAATTATTTAGGGCACATGTGTTTTTGTTTGTTTTGTTGTTATTATTATTATTTTTTGGAAACAGGGTCTTGCTTTGTAGTTCAGGCTGGCCCTGAGCTCAGCCTCCAACTCACATCACAGCAATCCTCCTGCCTCTGCCTCCCAAGTGCTAGGATCACAGGTGTGAGCCACCATGCCCAGCACCCTTGCACTTGCAAGACAGGTGCCAGAACCTCTGAGCTAAATCCCTGGCCCCGGGCACATGTATTTTGTAGGTTCATGTATGTAACTGACAGCCTGAAAAGCTGCAAACAACAAATGGCATCATACAGGCTGTTAGATGCTGAATTATCCTCAGCTGACAAGATAAGGTGGAGTCCCAAGCCCCAGCACCTGAGAGGGTAACCTGATTTGCAGGCAGGGGTTTCACAGAGGTAATTAAGTTAATGGGGTCATCAGCAAGCCCTAACCTGACTGATGTCCTTACAAGACAGACAAACACAGATAGAAGGTGTGATATGGAAAAAATGACCAGCTACAAAACAAAAATTAAGGCCTGTAACAGCTCCTTTCCTCGTAGCCCTTGGAAAGAGCCAACTCTGCTGACACTTTGATGCTGAACTTCCAACATCCAAAACTGTGTGACTAGAGATTACCGTGGTTTAACCCAACCCCAGTCACTGGCCCTTTGTTACCACAGCCCGGGAAAGCTTATGCTTGCAATTATGCCTTAAAATGGAAATTCTTCCCTCAGATATTATATTGTTCTATTGATATTAACTTTGATACTCTGAGAGGTAACTCATAAAAATCCAATTAAACTGATTCAATGAAACTATTATGGTACTTGTAGCTTTTTAGCAAAATATTTATAATAAATAACCATTTTTGCCACTATCTATATATGTCTAGTGGACATAATGCTGTAATGCATGCAAGACAGTTAAACAGACTCTGTTTTGCGGTTCTTCATTTGTCACCAGGAGGCACAGGACAGACCAGGTCCTTTATTTCAGATCTTCCAGCTATTTGGGCGGAAGTTAGAACAGTACTTGTTTCAAATTAGGTGTCTGATTCTAAACACTCCTTAAGACATTATATATAGGTGTGTGTGTGTGTGTGTGTGTGTGTGTGTGTGTGTGTGTGTGTGTGTGTGTGTGGTATGTTCTTTGGCTTTAGTATTAAGGCTAATAGGAACCTTTAAAAGGCCGGCATCTCTAATCACAAAGATGTACTAAAAAGAGACTAGCTAAGATGTCCAGTTTTGTTTTATTTTGTTTTCAGGGAGACAATCACAGTTACCTTCTGCCTCTTGATCATGATCTGCAGGCTCAGATTAAGCCCTTGTAACTGATCAGATTTGCCTAGATTAGAAGGCAATTCCACAATCAACTGATATTCACAAATGTCTCTCTTCTCGCACTTCTTCAAAGAACATATCGATGTATTCTTTTCATCATAAACAGCAATTTTAGTAGAGACCTAGTAATTACAATGTCTTCTGGTTGTATTAACAACGCTGACCTAATGTCATATATATACACACACACACACACATATATATACATATGTGTGTATATATGTATACATATTACATATATTATATATGTATACACATATATACATATATATAAATATATGTGCCCTGTGAACTAATATGAAATAAATTGACCTGAACTTTTTGCAAACTAGATTGTCTAGTTCTATTTATTGAGCCACAAAAAAACCTGCCAATCTTCCATTTTGATCTACAAACAATGGCAATTTAATGAGTCAAGCAAATACAGGGGGAAGAGGCCTGCCCATGGGATTGCTCTTTCCCAAAAGTACAAGTACAGATAGCAAAATACTTTTACACACCCTATCAAGCCAGCTCCATCTCCTCATGAAGTTACATCATGAAACGAACAGAATTTATAGCTTACAACTGAGATAAATAGTACCATGCAAAAGGCTTAACTCTAATAATCCTTTAATAAGCACAATGCTTCAGAACTAAAACAAAAGTAATGGGGCTTCCACCTCCCCAAAAAAAGAGTAAAATGCTGGTTAAATGTGATGTATTATTTTTATTTTTTTATACTGTGCATTTGAGACATATCTCCAATTCCTTTTTTAAATTTTTGAGATGGATCTGGCTAAGTTTTTAATCCAGACAGAGCTTGAATTTGAGATTCTGCCTCAGCCTTCCAGAGTGTGAGGTGTAATCTCACGTGGCTCAAGAAATTACATTGCTTAAAAAAATGAACAAAATATAGGATCAGCTATTTCGCTTTATGAAATCCCTTCCATGGAAATGAAAAAGGAAATGATGTAATAACAGAAAGGACACAGGGCGCCCACACAACTCTGGAAATTAAATTCGCAAACTTCACCCAAATCAATCAGTTCATTCACTCTACATCTGATCTTAGAGAGCACCCTCAGCCTTGGACTCACAAGAAACTTCTCTTACCAGGAAAGGACCTTCTGCTCGGCTTTGTAAAGCACAGGTGTATACCATTTTCAACTTCCCATCAGCCCTCCTTCTGGAGACACAGCAAATTCAGTCTGAACATGACTGCACTAAGCTCAGAGACCATGTCCTCTTGTTTTACTCAATATTTTAATACTTACATATTCTGGAGTCTTCCAAATCCATAGAAACTTTTCATTATGAGTCTAATTTTAGAAAAATCTTATTTCTTATGAAATCTTACTGAAATATTTAAGTTTCAGAATAAAGAACAACCAGCAAATGCAAAGCACAATGCAGGGTCTTTGTTTACTGCATAATGGAATGGAAATCCATAAATACATTCAGTAAAACTATATATACCTCTGTTCTAAATCTAGAAGGTGCCAATGGTTTTGCTGTGTCCTTCTCCAGCTAAGACACACACCAAATACTGAGCACCAGTCAGGAAAGCTGGAAGATACAGTTTAATCAACAAGGATGCATCAATGCATCAACAAAAAATGCTACCTTTTTCTCTGTAAACTCATCTAGTTTTTCTACTTCCTACAATGAGGCTATAGGTTGTTGGCATTAATTATGTTATTAAGGATTTAGTTTTTGTCCTTTTTTCTAACACATTTACAATAAAAGAGAATGTTTACATGGAAACTAAGATTCTAGTCTACAGGTTCTCATTATCAAAATGAAAAACTTCACGACAAATTCTCCAAAACAAGTTTTATAATTGAATTAACCACTGATAGTACAAAACAAATAATTCAAAGGATGAAGATGTTATGTAGTCATTATACAGGTGTTAGTTACAGAATAACAAGAAATACAAGATTTTTTAAAAATTTCCAACTATTTGTGTTTTGTGTTTGCTTAAGCCAAGGACACAGAAGTAAGGATATTGAGGCTGACTTCTTTTTAGGGCCCATATCTCTGTTCAAATTCATTATCTTTTTTTTTTATTGAAATCTTTATTGGTACATTACATATACACATCATGATTACACTCCATAATGGGGATTTGTACCAATATAAAACACATCTTCTCATTTTTTCCCATAGCCCTACCCACCCTACCACTCCACTATATACATAAAATTTGTTTCCTTTCTTTTTTGTTATAATCTCATTATTTTCCCCCCTTCACCCTATTTTACTTTGAGTATTTTCTATTTCACAATATATAACATACAATTCTAGGACTCATTTACATCTTTATTTTCTCATACCAGAGAAAAGATGCGATATTTACCTATCTGTGGCCTATTTATTTCACTTATGAGAGTATCCTCAAGGTATGTGCACCCATGTTTATAGCAGCCCAGTTTGTGATTGCTACATCTTGGAAACAACCCAAGTGTCCATCAACTGGAGACTGGATAAAAAAGCTGTGGTTCTTCTACAGAATGGAGTATCACTCTGTCATAAAAAAATGATGTTTGAATCATTTACACTTAAATAGACATACCTTGAGAATTCATTATCTCTTGTTGGCAGAATCCCTTGAATGGCTCCTGCCATCTAATTTGCTCCTAAGCTCTGTGCCCTAACTCTGAATCCTATCTCTAGCTGTTTTCCTCTCCACTATATCCTAGTTTTGTTAGTCCTTTTCATCTTCCTCAAATTGACTCTCAGCAGTGCCACGTGCAGCTGGGCACGATGATGCCAAATGAGTCTAGAGGACACAGGGTTCACTGAGCTCATGCTGCCTACGCACGTCCCACCTGGAGTTATTTCTGCAAAGCAGGCTGCATTTCTTGTCCTATGCTCTGAAACAGTATTCTACTACATAGGCACCTACGGGAAATCCACATGAATTCACCCAGAAGGTTCTTTATTCTGTATCATACTAACTAAACTCCTGTATTTTCTTAATCATCTGATTAATATATTTGTTAACTGCCCCCCCCCCATCGTACAAGCTCCATGCCAGGGGCATGTTTATCCCATTACCTGATACAGCATGAGCAGACATTCTCTAGCACTTAGTAATGTCAACCTCACATCTAAGATATCCCTATTGGTTAATGACCCACATACCTTCTTCCTGTTTTTGCTCAAATTATTCCCAATGCTGTAAATTCTTCTCTAACAGCATAGTTCTCAATAATCCTTTTAATTCTTCCAACACTATCTGTCACATTTACTTGCCAATAATTATATAATCTTCAAAAGCTAATTACAACTTTAATTCAGGATATAAAATTTCTGAGAATGATGATGCTAATTACCTCGGAAAGATTGACCTATATATTTGACACATGAAATGCTGTCAACTGCTCAACTATAAATGCATCCAGAAGGATGTACTAATTCTAGCCTTAAGTCCAGTTGCCTTTGACAATACAAAGGAAATTCTTTTGTATTTTATGGTGCTTGAAGAGCATGATTGAACTATAATTGCAAGGGTCAATTTTAGTTCATTGTAAGTAAAACATTGAGAGGACGGGGACTGTTGGGAAACTTAGAGATGCAGAGATAGATGAGAAGAGAGCGCTTGAAGGAAAGAAAGACAAGGAGGGAGGGCGGAGGGTAGGAACGAGGGAGGGGAGAGGCCTTGACTCTGTAGCGAGGCTGTGAGGCCAAACAATTTAGGCAACCTCAAAACTAATCAAATTAAGTCCCCTTAGGAAACTCTTTGGGGGATTTCTAGCTTTCCGGAGCACAGACACGTACTTTCATGCAAGTGTGAGTGGGATGGAAAGTGGGAAAGTAGAAGAGACTTAACTTTAGGATTTTAAACTTGTTTATAGGATGAAGGTGGCATTTTTGAGACAGGTATATTTTTATTAAAATTCCTACGAAATATTTTAAAAGTACAGACTTACTAGGAAATGCAAGTAGATTGATGAAATTTTAGACATTCTCCCCAAATATAAGGCACTATGGTATAAAGACATACTAACACAGGTAGCCCTTAGACTAATTTAAAAAATTAGTTATGATCTCTGGAACATTGTCTCCCTCTTCTTTTGATCCCAACCACAAATCAAATAGGAAGATTGTGAAGTTCTAACATTAGGCTGAATAACTACGTGAAACTGACTGTAATTCCTCAGATATGTCAGTGTCCACAGTCCTCCAAAGCCTTCATTTCCCTGTGCTTTGAGTGACAGCTTTTTATGCTGGAGTTAAGATGGAGTTATGCTGGAGTTAAGATGGAGTTCCCAACATACAACACAATCTTCTTTACAATCCTTCTGATAATTTAACCCCGAGGCTCATTTATTCTCTTTTATGTTTCAGTCATCACATGCGGACATCTAAGGAAAAATGGAAAGTATTAAATCTATCCATACATTTTATGTAAAACAAAACAAATCAGAGAAGCTAGTATCTATACTTGTCAAAATGTTTGTGGCACTGACAACAAAAACCATAGTTTACTTCCAAAACAGTACATTAGTTATAAATTGTGAATTTTAGGATTTATTCAAGTGCTACTCAGCCAAACAAATATTGACATGATACATCATCACAATATGCTCTTAATAGCAGCTTTTACATTGCTAACAAATTTTGCAGAAAATTAGCTACATATGCCAAAAACTGTTTTGCTGCATTTGTCTGCCAACCTTGGCCAGTCTTTTGAATCTAGTGACAAAATTATACCACTCTACATAGAAAGTAGACAATAGGGTCATAAACCCACTTTGCAAATATTCAGTCTTTTGTTCTTCTATGAATATGCTCATTAAATGTTGTCAATTACGGTTACATTTTTCTTACAAAAGATCATGGAAATGTCCAACAGTATCTACGGACTATTCCAGATGTTATTTTGGAAAGAGTTTTAGTGTAATTCTAGCAAAAATGATGACAAACATGATTCCATGTGGACTTGTAATCACACAAACCTTGGAGTCCCGATTGTTATAATGATGGATATTTTAATAAAATCTCAGCTTAACAGTAAAATAAAGCAATGTCAGCACTTTGAGACCCAAATGAGATTACATAATGTGCCTATCCCATCTTCACCTGTTTAATTGGGTAGCACTGTCTTTGAAATGTGTTCCAGGGAGCTCACAAGAGAAGCCTTACACTTGTTAAAAATCAGATTTTTAAAAAATCATTAGTTCACTTTTTAGACAACTTCCTGCATAAGTAATATGAAGGAGATGGTCAAATATTCTGGCTTCGAGCATTACTACAAATGAGACATGGATAAGGCCAACTTTTTAAGTATTTCCAAGTACTTGCTTATCCGTATCTTTTAGTTATTATGGCCAAAAGGAATTTTGAAACCCAGTTTGTCATAACTTTAGATATTTGTAAAATTTATAGTTCAGGGATACTTGTAAGTTTATTAATTGCTATAAAAGGATGTACAAAATGCAATGGTTTCCTACACAGTAAAATTTCTAATTTTGCTAAGGAGGAGTAAAATATGATGCACTGGCTTTTGAACTTGAAGAATGAGACCCAGGTTTTCTTGTCACACAAATGGGGAAAGTGAAAGTACTGTAGAGTGATATCATAGCACATCAGAGGTATGAAATGCCCTCTCTAATTCAGTGTAGCTGCAATGTGTGAGGAAGAAAACTGTGAGGAAGACAGTAATAATAACAGATGATCCCGAAAAAAGACTGGCTCAGCAAGGGCCTCCTGTCAGGGCAATTTTTATTTAGCAGAAGGACATGATCACATTTCCATGGAAAAGACAAAACAAAACAACTGCCTACAGCATCTGTGAAAGATGAATAGTGGTAGTTTTCTAATACTATATATAAAAAAGGGGAATGAGGGTATTCCTTCCTCCTACTGTAAACTTAAGCCTTAATATATTTAATGGAGTGATCCTAAATTAACTGATATTATTCCAAGGCCATTGATAAAACCACGGAAAAAAATATGACACCTTTATTTAATTAATAATAAAATGTCTAGTTATTTAACAAAATAAGAACTACAGTCTTATTTTCAAAACTAAAGAACCAAAGTATTAAATGAATCACTTTATGGCTCAAGACATCATTAACCTATATGTTCAACAGCAAGCTGATTTTTGTGCTAGAAGAATGGGAAAAAATTAACAAAAAAACAAAAAAACTAAGTCAAAAATTCAACGACTGGGAATTTAGAAATAGCTGGTCAATTGAGGCTTACTAGGGGCCTTTGAACATCAGGGTTTGTTTGTTTTTTGCAAAAATAAAAACATGCTAAACATAGTATATTTATTTTTCAGCAAAACACCTGATAACTGAAACTCCTGTTCACCAGATTGGTGAAAAATATGCCGATTTTTTAAAGTATTGATGTCATCTTCAGAGAGTGATTCTATTGCATTGTATTGTAGTGTTTTTCCAAAATGAACTTGGGGCCTATAACAGTGAAGAGACTGAAATCCACTCAGGCATATACTGGTCACAGACAGCCTTCAGTCATGCATAACCTGGGAACTATCTATTGAATGTCTACCTTTCCAGCTTGAAAAAGAACTAGCCAGACCAAACCCCTGCTCTGGGGAGTTCCCATTTATAATACACTAAGTCAAGCACTGATGCTGAACCAACATGAACCTTTGATTGACTTCAAACTGTGCACACATTCTAATTTCCTTAGTAAACACAAATACAATCTTTTATATGGACATCAGTTTTTGAATACTCGCAATGGGTACTTTGAGGAAATAAGTCGACAGGAAACCTACTCTGCTTTCTAAGACTATATTAAGTACTTTGTTTTCCGTTTCGGTTTTTCTGCCATACCCTCCATGGTTCTGTTCAGCCTGCTAGCATTTTCTGCGATGTTTTATGAGTTTTCTGGGACTACTTCCTGTTGTCATTGCCGCTCATTCCTCTGTGGCACAGCCTGGTCCTCTGGGCTTTCCCATCTTCTGTTTCCTGGCTCCTTATTTACTTGAGTGACTAATGTTAACACTTCCTCAAAAGTCAGCTCTTCAATAAATATAACTCATCAGCATTTCTGACCAGTATTTCTTTAAGCTTTGTGGTAAGCTTCAGATCTTCACTCTAACAATATTCTTTCAGAATACTATTCAGAAATGTTTTCAAACAGTAGTTTCTTTGGGGTGTGTTGTGAAAATACTGCATTAAGAAATGATAGAGACATAATTCTACAGAAAGGCATAACTCCACAAAGAATGCTTCTACTGTACTGTCAATGCCCACCATGACAAATATTGGATTCTGCAAGAATACTGTTAAAACTAGTTGGTACAGGACATTAGTTTATGCACATAATTGTTAGATCAAGAAATTCAAGTTTTGGTCCTTTGATTTAAATTAAAATTTATATGGTACATAAGTTTGAAAACTTAAAATGTAAATGACTGATGTTTAAGTATTCATTAGCATTTATTTACATTTACCATAAAATATTTATTTAAGAACCAGCCATCTGTGAGTCTGCAGTTATTGAGCAAACTATCTCATATGATCCATAATCAGTCCTTTTACACTTTCAACTCAAAGACAAATGTTGAACACGTAGGAAATTTTAATTTTCCAAATGTACTCAGAAAAAATTAATAGAATTATCTTCCAAGTAAAAAATACAGTTGCATAATCCATTTGTCACAAATGAACTCCCCACTTGTGAGGCAGCAGTCAGCTGCTGTCTGATGCTGTGGCGGTGGTGCTGTTCACTCATAACCACTTCTTCAGGTGAAGAATATGAAGGAGAAGAAGGGACAAAAATCACCTTTCAATGTTTCATTAACTTCTGGTGTTTTCATTGTATATTAAATACCTGATTTCACCTTTACAATCAAAATAAAAATAGCAATTTTTAATCTGAAAGGTAACTGTATGTTTCCAGTACCAGGCTTTAGCAACTTCCAACACGATCTCTAGGGATAATTCGCAGTTCTGAACCATGCTTTAAAAAAACATTTCCTACACAAACAAACAAAGCACAAGGTTAGGTATTTTTAAAATACAAGTTACCTTAATATTCCAGCGCTACTGTATACTATTAACAATGCAGTGAAAAGTAAAGCACGTACAAATGTTTAAGTACCATGAGAAGACAATGCTTCCTTTAATGTCTTGGTCCTATTTCTCCCATGTCTTCAACACTCAACAAATGCGTACAAATTTCAAGTAAGAACATCAGCCACGAAAAAGTTAGCAAATACAATCAGAAAATAAAATGAATCAGTTTAATCATAAATATCTAATACAAAACAAAAGACCTAAGTAAAGGGAAAATAAAAATCTCAGTTATAACAAGTAATCAAAATTTAGATATGGTGATTTAGGTCAACTGTCTTCTGAGATTTTCTTCATGCCCAATGACACATACAATTATGAAAGGCAATATAACAATACGATAGAGTAAGCAGTAATTCAAACTACAGTTAAACTTTTTCTGAATTTAGAAAACTTTGTTTCAAATAATAGTATATGGCCCATGATGATGATATAGTTTTGTTATAATAAACCTTTAGAATGTAATAATTTAAATGTATTGCTTAATAATGAGGTTATTCTATATGATATTATGCAAAAAGATTTATAATTAGACTACTGGCTCAAAAATACACTTAAAAATATAAACTACTTTTTAAAAGTTGTAATAAAGTCTGACGACATTTTTACTTTGGCTGCTGATTAGGATATCAATGTATCACTGAGTCATTTTAACAATTTAAAGACCTAAATGTGGATTCAATGTCTATATGTAAATGACTATACTGTTTACTAAAAATCACAATAACATTTACTAGATATTTTCCATGGATAATGCATTCATTTAGGTGGGTCTAAATCATCATTCCTATCAGCATAATCTTACTTTTAGACTTGTTACGTGTATTACACAATCTTAATGCTTAAAAGCAACTATTAGGTTTACTTGTAGCCAAAAACAAGTATAACTGTCATATGTAATGAAATAAACTATTACTCTGACTCATAAGATGCCCTATAATTTCTAAATATTAGCTACATCCTGATGACAATCTTGAACCTAATTAGAATGAATTAAATATTCAGTATCAATCAACACAGTCCCAATGACACTTTATTAGTTTTCAAATAGACACTTACCAGCAGTTTGTGCAGGATTTATTCCTATTCCATCTATAAAATAAGTTGTAAAATCATGTTATTTCTAGTAAATTTCTAGTAAGAAGAGATTTGCCAAAATAGCACTGCTTGTGTACAAGCATAAATTGTTTAATTTAAATCTCTGAACATAAGTTACAATCTTTCAAGTACATATGACCTATCTGTTGAAATCTACTGCTTTAAATATTTATAGACACTGAGAGATCAGACAAGAATATCTGTCAATACAGTGATCTTAGTAAGTTCTGGGGAGATAGTTTTGCCACATACAATAAAAAATAAAGTTCGTCATTGCTTCCAAAAGACTAAAAGCACTCCAGGTATGCCATTAATCATTTCCTTACTCCTCTGAGATATAAAATCTTAAGAACAAAGATCACAAATTACTCCTTCAAAATTCTGACACTTTGAAAGTTTGAAAACGTTTTCCTGTGAATTACTTGCAGGTGACCCTAAAGCTTTCCAAGGCGGCCAGCCTTCTAAACAGAAGCACTTCAGTGTGGAAACACGTAGAACATTTTAAACAGAAATTCTGTCAGACCGGAGATGAATCATGCTACTGCACTTTAAACCCATCTCTTCTTACATCTACCCTAACAACACACGGAGCACTATAGCACACATTTGTGTTAATCTGAACACTGGAGAGTTAACCCCTTCCTGCAAGCTTCAGAACTCATCTTATTATTTCACTATTTCCCATAAGACTAATTTCAACAAACTTAACTACTGATGTTAGTTCTCCAAAATATTCAGGTTTTAATGGAACACCTACATGAATGAAATACAAGCTTATAAGAAAGTTTTCTATAGAAAAATAACAGGTATAGTCAAGACAGACTCCTGCTTAACTTTCTGTTTTCTGAAGCATTTTCTAATACAGTACAACCTTACAAATACAATGACATCCCCAATATCTTATAAATAGAAAAATAAAGCTACTTAGCTACTTCCAGTAATAGCCTGGGATGTGGTAATATAGACAACAGAAATTATAAATTGCTATCTGTACCACAGCACAAAGAAACTCAACAGAGCAATAGCTGACTTGTGTTTTACCATTTGCATTTTGTTAATACACAGTTGGGGATTTTCAGATTGAGTCAGCTTTAATGAGAGTCTTCTTCAACAATGTCTATAGCTTAAAGGTGATAGTATTAAAAATTCTTACCATTGGTAATAATTGCACTTGTTGCTGCAGGGACCTTAAACTAAAAGACAGAAAAAAAGGTATCTCCATAAATATGTAGCTATAAAGATGAGTAACAAAAATGGGGTACATCTGGCCAAATCTATGATTCTAGACTAAAATTTATCTTTTGGAGTAAGTGGCAACATCAAAGTACTTTAATTTCCTTTGTTTTTAAAGAACCCAATATCTTAAATAATTTATCTGACCATATGAGGATACCAATGATTGTAAACCCTTTGCTTTTTGGACTACACAAATGCAAAAACATCAATTTAAGGCCAAATCAGTGTTTAAACTTTCAAATTCCAACATATCACTTTTATCATACATAATTATACAAACAAAAATTACACACAGAATAAATTGATGAGAATATTTCTAAAATTTCTTTGTAAAAATTGTTAAGTTCCTAGTGAGGCTTTTTTTTTTTTTTTTTGAGACAGGGTCTCGTTTTGTAGTTCAGGCTGGCTCTGAGCTCACTATGTAGTCCTGGTGAGCCTCAAATCCTGCCTCTGCCTCCTGGGTGCTGGGATTAAAGGAGTGAGCCACCACATCCAGCATTGTGGTATGCAGTAATGAATCCTGGTGGGCGTGAGTCACCATGCCCAGTTTTGTTGTATGTGGTTATCAGGAACTGAACCTGGGCCCTTGCGCTTGAAAGGAAGGTACTGGAACCACTGAGCTAAATTCCCGGTCCAAGCTTTTTGTGTTTAATGGGAGAGACTTCCACAAAATTTTCAAGTAACAGCCAAGGCTTGCACTCTTTCTTAAAATTCTCTTGATCTGCAATCTTAACATCACAAGGAACTGAAATACTATAATTACTTCACTGGGATGTAACAATTAATTCACCTAGGTACAAGTACACTAAATAACTATGTAACAGCAACATAACTAACAGCCACAGAAAAATGTCTCTGACTTATTTCAGCAGTGTCAGAGAAGAAACTCAATAAAATAAGGTAAGGAATGAATTGGTAGATACTGTAAGGACTTCAGTATTATAAAGATCTACAGTTGACAAGGTGTTTCATCTCTCCATAATTTATTCATTTCTCCAGCCAGTAGTATCTATTAAACATGTCTGTATTATGGATTAATTTTATAAATATTATAGCTTTATGATCAAATGCCTTAAAAAACATTTTATTAACCTGGTAGCCTTCTCAAAAGTCTTTAATATATTGCTAATACAGTTTGTTAAGCTCTGAGAAGGAAATGGTGAGTGAATTGTTTCTTGGTCACTAATCCATTTTTTAAAAGATTACTATCTTTTTTTAAAATTGTACTAGGTTTCTGTGTGTGCTTCTGCTCTAGACATGTATAACTTTAGGCATTTATAAAGGTCACTTGTACATAACTGATAAAATAATTATAAGTTATTTAGATAGTATCTCAGGTCTTCATAACTAAAAATCTTAGAAGTTTTAGTTACTGAGACTTTTTCTTACATTATGCCCACATTAAGATAAACTGTGCATTTTTTTAGTCACAGTCACAAGTGACCATAGTCTTAATGTATCTTAATAGCCCAAAGGCACTGCTGATAGTTTTTCCTTTTCTAGAGTACAGAAGCAGAGGGTAAACTGAAATCTGGGGAAGTGTCAATCATGACAGAAAACACAATCACCATTTTTTTGCCCTTTATTACTGCTAAGTTTTCTCTTAGACATAGTTTATGCTCCTCAGTTTTCATACGGAGATTCCTGATTCTTATAATGTTGGATGCTAAGAGGCTCTTGTCAGGTCATGCAATTTATGACTAAATTAATTTCCAGGTACATACTGGGGAATTTTATTGTTTATTAAAAGAATGTTACCAAGGACTTTAATCTTGACTCTTGGTGGATCAAGGAAATTTCAGTTTTACTAAAAGATTCCACAGCATCATTTCCTGAGAGTCCCTCTCAAACTTTATTAATAGATATGACTATAACATTTGTTAATTTTCTATTGGATGTTTCTTTACAACTATTTCTACATTAAAGAACGAGGTCACAGTAATACATTTAAAGGGGAAACTATAAAATAACTAAAAACATAAAAAACAATGGTGATTATTACAGAGAGTTTATTCAGATATAACTCTTAAATCTGGCGTCTGTTATACCCCTGAAATATTTCTTGTAAGTCATCTGTGTAGCAAAAAGGTACCCAGATCTGTGTCTCACCTCACTTTACTCTCTCAGCATGAAAAATAGATAAAAAATTAACTTCAAACAAATACCACTACTTTGAGTTTAGCTCTGAGTAAGTAAAAAAGTGATGCCAGTGGTCTCGAGATGGTTTACAAAGGAGTTGTGAGCATGCAGATGGTTTGGCTCACTTCCATTTAGTCATTCTTTTTTTTTGAGACAGGGTTTTGCTTTGTAGTTCAGGCTGGCCCTGAGCTCAGCCTCCAACTCACATCACAGCAATCCTCCTGCTTCTGCCTCCCGAGTGATGGGATTACAGGCGTGAGCCACCACACCTGACACAGTGGAATGTGGTACTGATTGCTGCTGGGCATGAGTCTCCATGCCCAGTATGATATGTGGTTACCGGGGATCGAACCCAGGTCCTTACGCTTACAAGACAGGCACCAGAACTACTAAGCCAAATCCCCGGCCCCATTTAGTCATTCTTTAAACACAAGGCAGAACTACAAATTAAGCTGTTTCTTAGTTTCTACAATGATTTTTCTGCGACTATAAATTTTTCTGATGATTCTGTCCCAAGGCATTTAGATTTGGGCTAATCTGAGTCTGTGTAATGCTTTTCACATCACCACAGAATTTTAGTGAATATTATATTTTTACATAAAGTCACTTAGATAGGAAATACAATCAAGAACTACCATCATTTGAAAGATTAAGAAAGTGACAATTCAGAAGTTGTAGCTCAGTGGTACACAATTTGCCTAGGATCCCTGAGGCCTTATCTTGGGCCCTCAGGACTGCAATATAAAAAACAATCAAGCAGGTGAAAAAACTGCCCATGTCATATATAAAATAAGACACCTTATCTGAAGTCTCCCAAGTCATATTTCAATGCCATATTTATCAAATAAAGCTATTCTTCCAAGTGTCATGTCCCATGATGGGGGTGGCATAATACCAGCGATCGAACTAGGGCCCTTGCGCTTCCAAGGTAGGCATGGTACCACTCGAGCTGAAGCGTCATGTCTGAAGAGCTGCTTAAAGACACTTCTGATGATTTTGGAGACAGAATTCTACCATGTTTTTAAAAGCAAGATATTTTTCAAAAGAAATTATACTTACAGTCTACGTGATTATTCAGAAAATGTGAAAAACATGACAAACATTTTTAAAAAGCCATACTTTTAGAATTAAAACTAGAAATAATTAGCTTTTGGAACATAGGATGACATAAAAATTTTTTTTAAAAAATTTATGTATCGGGCCAGGGAGTTAGCCCAGTGGTTCTGGTGCCTGTCTTGCAAGCTCAAGGGCCCTGGTTTGATCCCCGGCAACCACATAACAATACTGGGTGTGGAGACTCACCCCAGCAGCAATCAGTACCACGTACCATAGTGCCGGGCGTGGTAGCTCTTGCCTGTAATCCCAGCACTCGGGAGGCAGAGGCAGGAGGATTGCTGAGATGTGAGTTGGAGGCTGAGCTCAGGGCCAGCCTGAACTACAAAGCAAGACCATGTTTCAAAAAAAAAAAAAAAAACCAAAAAAACCCCAAAACAAAACAAAAAAAATTTATGTATCATTAGTACCTGCAAGTTCAATGAAGGATCTCATAATTTGCAATGGTCACATGAACTGTCCATTCGTCATACTTTTTGTATCTAAAAATAATTGTAAGTTACTGTACTTGTAACTTTATAGCATAAAGTGAGCAATAAAACCATAGGAAAATGGTGGGTGATAGTGCATGCAAATTTTTTTTAAACCTTCGAAACACACTGCCAAATTGAATTCCATACGGGTTATTCAATTTTCATACGTACTTCTTCAGCTGCAAACTTTAAGACTGCTGTGAAAGGTGTACTTTCAGGGACGCTGAGTCTGCAAGAGTAAAACAGAAGACAGTTTAGAAGGTCAGTTTATAAAACCTGTTCCCCTTTTCCGTCCACTGTAACACATCTGAAGAAAGCTGCCTTTTGAATTTCCAAGTTGGCTTTTTTGATTGTGATAGTACATGACGCCCAAAAACAAAAGCTTAAAAAATTTTAAAAAGCAAACGGCCTTAGAGTAGGTGTCCACTATAGCACCTGAAAACTAACAAATCCACACAGATTAATGTTTTACCATTACGATACAAGTATAACTCTGGACTACTGTTTGTTTCTCGACAGGATTCAAGAAGTTGAATATCCTTGAATCCTCACTGCTTCTTGTCTAAACTTCTTTACACCCAGTGCAGTCATGTGATCATTTCCATTATCAGTAGACTTGGAAAGCATGATGTCACAACAAAGCTTTCCAGTAAACCCTCATGTGTAGGCTTCATAATAGTCTAAAACAGAGCAAACTGATGACAAATTGGAAACAATGAAGCGAGTTTTCACCATCATCTGAAAAAGATCTTAGCAGAATCTGAAATAAGTGTGGAAAAAGAGGTGAGTTTTTATTAACTGATCTGTCAACACCAAGTGCTCTGATAAACAGACTTCTTAAAAGGTAATTTTGTCCCAAAGTCAAATCTTCACAAATTTTCCAGTTTTAAGAAACTGACATTACACTTAAAAACAGAACAAAGGTTTTTGGAAAAGAGTAAGATTCCTAAGGTAAAATAAATTACAGATATTAAAAACAGAAAATAGATCACCATTTCAAATAGGGAAAGGGCAAGCTAATAATTCTCTTTGAAACTCTGGCTTCATTACATCAATCTTCAATGTTTCAACACTGAAGTCTATACAACCTACCCTTACCTAAGATACTCCAGTATCTGCCCATGTTCCGCATTTAGTCTGCAGATCTCTGAATATCATATAATCATGAATCAACAACAGCATACTATACTGTTTTTAGAAATAATTGATTTCTTAGCTGTCACCATTTCACTCCCTCAAATTACTGCTAAAGGATGAAAGTGGATAGCATTCTTTTCCTATTTTTCTCATTTTGGTGGAGAAAGAAAATGAAAACATAATTCTTAAGGACATTTATTTTAAAAAATGCAATAACTTACAAAGTACAGAAGTTTTTGAAAGAATTTCTGCAGTATCAGTATAGTTTATACACACAAATACATATACAATATATGCACATAATTAAACCTACACTAAACAAGAATAATGCCTACTAAATTTAATCACTGGTAGAACTCTCTAGCCACTACTACAGATGTTAACATCGTCCTTCTCTAGTCTTTCTCCCTAACCCCTTCATTTTCCCTGCCTAGAACACATTTACACATTGATGAGCATATTAAGGGTGAAACCAGTAAGAGGGAAAAAGAAGTCCTTTAACTTCATCTACTTTATTTTTTGCCCAGTGTCCTGAGTGTTGGGATGACAGGCATATGCCACTGCCTTCAACTAACTTCATCTACTTTAATCCTGAGAAGAGTAAAATACATAGGATCTAGAACTTAAAAGGACCAATTAGCTTATTTTGCTCTATAAATGAGTAACTGAAATCATGGATTTATATACACCATGGAAATTTACATACATGGGGATTAAAGATGACTCTTCCTCTAATGGCCTGAGTAAGAAGAGCTGTGGAAAGTGAAATATTTCTGAGAATAGTGAGAAAAATGAACAAAACTGGGAGATGTACAATGCTAGTTGAGAATTTTATGTAATACTAATAATTCCAAACAAGCTTAACTGGGTACCTTTTCGAGAAACTGTTATACATAGATCACAAACAGCTGGGTTCAGAGTTGCTGCTTCATCAAAAACTATACCACGAAGTGTGGAGGGGGGGGTCAGAATTGAGGATATTGCCAAGAAAATTATTTAGATTGATCATGGGTTCTAATCTGGAAAAGTAAGAATGAGTCAGGTACAGCACTGGGAAGGGGACTGACAGATTAAAAAAAAAAAAAAAAAACTGTGACTGATGGATTAAAGGAGGCATTGTAGAAGTGATATTAATAGCAATGAACCGAACAGAGAAGACAAAGTTGTCTATAAGGTCCTTGAAAGTACTACTTTAGAAGAGGAAGTAATTATTAGAGTTCCTAAACTTCTAGGCCATGACAATGAATACTTCAGATAAGGGGTAAAAGGTGGATTCTGGAGATGGAAAAGACAAAGGAGCAAAAGTCTGCAGGCTGCTTAGGGGACAAACTGGAAGTGACAGCTGTTAGCAGCTCAATTAGGCCATGGTACTAATTATTCTGATTATAATTTTATTTTTTCCAATTTCTATTAGTACACATTTCCATACATAATGAGTACACTCTCTGTGGAGAGTTGATGGTACATCTCAATTTTTCTTCATTTCCTTTCCTCCCCAACAGACCCCTCCTTCCATCTCTTGATAGCTCTCCTTTTTGCAAAAGATCTTCCAGTTTCCTACTATCTTTTTTTTTTCTCGATTTATGTTGGGTTTCTCATATAAAAGAAAGCATAATATTTAAATTCATGTGTCATTTTTCAACAAATGACAAGTCTATCCCACTTTACAGCAAAGTAGTGCTCCGTTGTGCTTAGATACCACATGATCTTTGGCTGTTCATCTGTAGATGGACACATGAAGTGTGCTGCTGCAAATGTGGGAATGCATCTATCATTGTACAGTCAATGCTTTAAAATCTTTTGTAAAGATATTTAGAAGTAGAATAGCTGGGTTGAAAGGAATTTCAGGTGAAATAACCTCAGGGGTGTCAAAGGAGAATCACAGGAAGTTACAGTTGGACAATGACAATCCATCGAACCGTTAAACAAAAAGGAAAGGCCTTACTTACATTGCCCTCCTTGTCCTGTGAACACCACTTAAATCCCAACATAAGAAGTGTGTAATTTGAGGCTCATTACTTGTGATTCCTACTGCTGACTTACATACAAAACAAAAAGCATCAGGTGATTTCGGAGAGAGCCCTGAAAAGTATTGCGTAGTTTCCTTTAACAGCTGGCAAGACTCGGAAAAGACTTTACAATCACCAGATAAAAACTGCTAGAGAAGCAGTAAACTACTGAAGCCCCTGTCCAAAGTCCTCCTGCTTCACCGGCCCACCGAATGAATTCCTAGGGGAGGCCAGTAGTCAGCAAAAACTACCGTCATCTTCCTGGCACCCGGGACCAGGACCCGGGGACACCCAGGTCACCACTTCTTTCAGGTTCCTGGGGAGAGCTCCGGGAAGGTGTCAGGAAGGGGTAATAGGAAGGAAGGAATGCAGGCTGCGCGAGATATGAGTGTTTGAAAAGCTCCGAACAGCTCCCGCCAAGCCCGGCCTGAGCAGCAGAGGCCTGGACAGGCCTGACGATACTCACACTTTGTAGGGCAGCCGCGGATCCGACGTCAGCGTGATCTTAAAGGAAACCTTCGACCTGAGGAACACAAGGGGAGAAAATTAAGTTAAGACTGGGTAACAAACTAGAGTTTGAGGCTGGTGGCTAACAAACACTTACATGGTGGACCCAGCCTGGACACGCCACCCTAACTCGGCCTACCTGCCCACTTCCGGGGAATAAGGAAGCGCGCGGCCCCGCCCAGCTAGCTTCTCGCGTCCATTGGCAGGCTGGGGTCCTCCACAGCTGCTGCTGTCCAAAGCACTGCCTGAAAAGAGGACTCAGACACTCGAGATAGGTGTAGCTTTAACCTTACAATACCCTACTGCTTTTTTATTTTTGATCCTGAAAAAGAGCGATAGGTTATATGGAAAGGTTATTTTACTAACTTCAGTTATTTTGTGCTCCTATTTTTAGTAAGGCAGCGCAATTGTAGCCATAGATATTAGGACCCTCAGTACCTCTGTCAAGTAAGGGCGGAAGTAACTGTGTAGGCTAGGAGGAAGTACGGCGAGAGGGACCTGGCTGGGGAAGGGCGGGGTTAAAAGGGCGGAGGTGGGCGGGGCGAAGACGGACGCGCTTTGCGGTTGCTAAGGTAACCGTCCCACAGCACCACTACACGGATCCTCTAGGGTTCTTTCAAACTCCGTTTATCCACGGTTTTCTTTCTTTCCTTCTAGTAACCCAATCGTGCTATACCTTTCATATTCCTAATATTTTACCATTATTACTTTTAAATGGCAACATAGCTATTTAATTTTCGCAAGAAAGACTAACAAAGAAGTAATATTGTATTCAGAGATGTGTGCTCAAGTACTTGACAAGATCCTAGCACTTGAGAGACGTAGAGTATATAGATGGGAAGATTGAACAGTATATTTATATAGTTCATGATGTAATCTAAAAGGATTAAAACCAGCGTGCTGCCAATCATTGACCACATTTATTCAGTTTAAAAATAAACTTTGTACTTGTTCTTTCTACAGACACTAAGCTAAACACTGAATACTACGGAAAGGGTCAGCTCTATGCAGTCTAACAATTGTAGTACCTGTTTAATGAGGAAAGAAGGGCGTCCTCTAACTGTCAGCATGAATCAAGTTATCTCTGTTCATAAAGCAAACCTGTTTAACAACAACTCAGTACTCCTTTTAAGGCATTTTGTAATAAATAGATGAAGGAGAAAGCAGGTAGGCATTAACATTATTGGAAGGTATAAATAATCTTTAGAAAATGTGTTACTTGAGAGAATCTAGAGAGATTAAAAGGAAAGGAAATATAGTGCATCGGCAGAAAATCAATGTCACCTTTGCTATAATTTTGTAGCCTATGGACCTATGGTGAGATCTCTCAAAGGAAACAAAACTTGGTTCTAACTGTAGCAAAGCAAGACTCAAATATTCTCAAGACAGTTGTCTGCATGTTAGTATAGAAATAGAGGTAGACATTGACCATACATTCGTGAACAGCAGCTATATTTGCTAAAAATATAGAATTATTGGACACAACCAAGATGTGTGATGGTGTCTACTGAGTGTTAGTCAAATAACAATGAAGAAAATAAAACATACATTATCTCTAAGAACATATAAATAGGTGTGTAAATATATATTTAAATAAAATTTATATCTTGTTATTTACGGTTTGCTTTTGGCCTGTGTATAAACCAACAAAATGCTAAATAGGATACCACATTTTGATCTGATAATTTCTATTACGTGTATCCAAAGTAGAGAACACAGTAATCAACTCCAAGCAGTACAGCCTCACTCTTCAGATTCCAGATTCCAGGGCCACTTCAGAAAATACTTTCATAGAACATATCATATAAACAAGAAGGAAGTTTATATTCTCAAAAGATACAAAAATTTACATATTTTTAAACGTTTAGAACTTTTTTCCCATCTCCGGTTTCCAGTTTGTTCCATATGTTTGTCTCCGGGATGTCATACCATAATTTCTGGGTCCTTGATTTTTCTCCTTGATACCAGAAGAAAAATTATAAATGGATTCAGTATTATAGCTTTAAAAAAATGTTTCTAAGTCATTTGCAATTGACAACTTTTATAGCAAGAGAGACCTAATTTGCTTAAAATTTAAAATGCTGAAATGCATTTAATGAGTATAAACAGATGCCAACTCTGGAGCAAATTTAGGAGATAATTGGCAAATGTAACATTTTAAGACAGCAAACAGCATAAAGGGCCTAATGTGTTTTGGAAGAGATCCCAATTAGTAGCACGGAGAGGTAGAAATGACTGCAGAAGTAAACAATGTGACCATATTAGTACTCATTAAATGTCAGTGAAATATGCCAGAATTCTTTTGTAAAAATACGTAAAATTATTGTCTTAAAATGGAATAAGAAATAAATTAAATTCATGTGAACTACTTATTTCTATGTATTGCCTTAAGTAAAATAAAAATGTGCCAAATCTGTTTACTAAAAACAAATAATATATATCTTCTTTTTTCACATTATTTTCTCTGTATTTATGGTTATCCTTAAGTTTATACTGGAATAAATATTGGATCTTCTATTTCAAGTAGTTTACATTACAAGAAAGAAATTATAGCCTGGTCGGTGATTTAGCTCAGTGGTTCTGGTGCCTGTCTTGCAAGCACAGGGCCTGGGTTTGATCCCCCGGTAACCACATACAATACTGGGCATGAGCAATCAGTGCTACATACCACAGTGCCGGGCATGGTGGCTCATGCCTGTAATCCCAGCACTCGGGAGGCAGAGGCAGGAGGATTGCTGTGATGTGAGTTTGAGGCTGAGCTCAGGGCCAGCCTGAACCACAAAGCGAGACCCTGTCTCAAAAAAAAAAAAAAAAAAAAAAAAAGAACTTTGTTTCCATTTTATCCTTCTTTTCTCATTTTTTTCTTTTTTTAATCCTTCCTTTCCTTCTCCCCTCTCCCTTGTGTCTCATTGCTTTCCTATTACAGAATGTTTATTGTACATTTTGATCTTATTTGCATTTTCAGATTCTGACTTCAGAGAAATAGTTCAACATTTACACATGTGTCCAGTATATTTCACTTGAGTATCATCTCTATGTGCAACTAGTTAGCTATTACTGTCCCAAATCCATCCTTTACAGCTAAGTAGTACTGCAATGTGTTAACACACACACACACACACACACACACACACACACACACACACACACACACACACATGGCTGGGCATTTAGCTCAGTGTTTCCAGGGTCTAGTACCATATAACATGGTGCAGGGCATGGTAGCTCATACCTGTAATCCCAGCACTTGGGAGGCAGAAGCAGGAGTATTTCCTTGAGTTTGGGGGCTAGCTTGGGCTAAATAATAAGTTCAAGGATAGTCTGAACTACAAAGCAAGACCCTATATCAAAACAAACAAACAAACAAACAAAACAATCCCACATCTTATTGATCAATTCATCATTTGATGATTAATGTGTATTTTGTTGTTTCCAAGATTTAGCTATTACAAACTGTGCTGCTATGAATAGGAGTGTGAATATATCACCATAGTATGATAAAAAGATGAGATAAAGATTGTCTATTCTTTTCTGTAAGGATTTTCTGATGAATGAATGTTGGACTTTGTCAAATGCTTTTTCTCCATCTATTGAGGAGATCATTTGATTTTTGTGCTTGGCCTTGTTAATAAAGTATATCACATTTATTGATTTTGGTGTAATGAACCATCCTGCATCCCTGGGATGACTCCTACTTGGTCATGGTGTATAATCTTTTTGATAATTTACTGCATTCTCTTTGCCAGTACTTACTGAAGATTTTTGCATTTATGTTCATTAGGAATATTGGCCTAGAGTTCTCTTTTTTTTTTGCTTGGATCTTCCTCTGGTTTTAGTATCTTGGAAATAGTTGCTTCTAGGAATGACTTTGAGAATATTGTTTCCCTTTCGGTTTCATTAAACAGTGAGAAGTAGTGGCATTAGATCTTCTCCAAATCTCCAGCTCTTCTGACACTAGATTAAACAGGTTTTTGATAGGAGGGCTTAGATATGGCTCAGCCTGAAGGACTGGAGATGCAAAAGATACTGGTCATTCACCTCATGGCTACTGTTGCTCCTTCTTCCTCTCACTGGTTGCTCTGCAGAGTGCACCTATACTTGCCACATCTTGATTGTGTTAGAAGACACATAGAAACATTTATATAATATTAATAGAAAAAAGGCCAACAGATAGGAATAAAGTAATTTCCACCTTGCAAACACGTTATATAGAACCCCGTGCGCCCTTGCCTTAGATATGGTTTGTGTTATAGAACTGGAAACATCTTTCCAACCTTACTAGGGCTCACACTTACTGTGAAATGCTGACTTCTTTTCCTACCTTTAATAAAGGTAAAACTCTGGACTTTTTCAGATATCTTATTTTTTGCTTAGGACACCAAAAACATAGAATGGTTGAAAAGAGCTCACAGTACCCCACAAACCTGGTAATAGTCTGATTGTCAATACTGTTCTTCTTAAAAACACTTTCTGTCTTAATGTAGAACTAATGAGACAGTGGTGATGAATGTAATCTACTGCATATATTTGCTTGTCAGAGTCAGAACATATGCACAAAAGTAAGCCACTGTGGGTATTGCTTACATTACTTCTTTGTCTTAGTTGGTCAAGCAGTAACTAGGTTCTTTATCTTCTTAGTTGGTCATGGTCTACACCACTGAGAAAAAAATCACTCAGATTTTCCTGTGGCAGTGTTTTCCTTTTGATAACACAGAACTTACATATTTTTTTCTCTTCCAATGCCATCTATAGAGAAAAGGCTAATGTCTTTTATATCTCTTGCTATTAGTTTCTTCCTTTTATCTCTCAGTTTATCAACCTGACCCTAGAGCATGTCTGGGTATCCATAAAGGTGGGAAGATTTGTTCTTTGCAAGAAGCTTGTTTCCAGTTCTGTAACACCAACCATACCTAAGGCAAGGGCACACGGGGTTCTATCTAACATCTTTGCAAGGTGGAAATTACTTCATTCCTATCTGTTAGCCTTTGTTCTAGTAATGTTATATAAATATTTCTATGTGTCTTCTAACACTACAATACATTTTTATTTTTAGCTTTATATCATCAATTGTCTTTTAAAGAGCTTTACACAATGAAACTTGCTTTTATCAGTGAGCTAAGATAAACTACTAATATAATTTAAACAAATTAGCATATATATTAAAATATTTTTGAAACAATGGAATAAGTATTGGGGAATTTCTATCTACTTCTTATTTATCTCTCTTGCATTTTTCTCTTCATTTTACCAGTCCACAAAGTCACCATTTCTGACAGTTTTCATTCCCTTGTATGAATGCAAATTTCATTCTGACATTTGGTATTAATAACCTCCTTTAATATTTTTTGAATATAAGAAATGTGGGCTGTAAAATATGTCAGCTTTTAAAAAAGTCTTTACTCCACCATTTCTCAAAGATATTTATTTCTCCATATAGAATTCTTGTTTTTTTCTTGTAGTTTATTAAACATTCTGCTTTTTCATTTTTTGGCCTTTGAACTTCCTCACAGGAAGGGTACTGCTTTTTTTATCCTGTTCTTTTGTACCTATGCCCTATTTATAAACCTGACTGCCTAGAAGATTTTTTCTGTTAATAGTTTCTCAACAGTTACTTCAATATGAATGAATGATGTAATATTTGAAAGAAGCATGTATAAAGATGCATATCTAGAGAAGTTAGTGAAACAAAAAGAGTTATAGCTAATAAACCAAAAATAGAGATAAAAGTAATCATAAAATTAAATCAGTCTCAGTGCAGAAAGAGGGAAAAAATGACAAGTGGAAACAAAAATAACAGAAGATTTAAACATCAATAAAGTGACACATATAGAAAATATAAATATTGTAAATGTGACAAAGAGTGGAGAATGAGACCCCCTGAGCAGGCTAGTGGGAAGCACAGTGGCAGAGACTTAATTCACCTGGTGGGGGTGGACTGAGGGCAAGAGGAGGCCTACCAGTGTGAAACACACAAAAGGCAGGGGCTGTAGAGGAGGTCGCGAGGGAGAGGTCCATGGACCAGGTGTAGAGGTTGGTGCAAACATATGTGGCCAGGACCGTGCACTGGTCCAGGTGGAAAAGGCATCGTGCTGTACTGTACATTGTGCTGTTCTTTGAGAGCTTTTCTGTAATGTCCTATCCCGTGTTCTGTCTGCTCTGAGACAGCACAGCCGGCCTGTGGTCTGGAGGAGTGGTGTGACTTGCTGTGTTGTATCTGTTCAACTGTAGCTTGGAACTGAAACAGTACATTCATTAACCATTTCCTGACCAGATCAAGCCTGACACTAAATAGACTGTAACATTTCAGAGATTGAGATAAGCCTTCACTGAAAATGCAAATGGAAATTTTCAGATAATTGTATATGGAAATGTACTCCAGAGTGTTTATGCTTCTTTATGATACTGAGCTGTGCATTTTAAGTGTATGACTAGCAGCCACACAAGGCCGTTTAACTTATAAATAAGGTTTAAGCTTTGATTTGGGAGGAATTTATACAAATATTGGACAATGAAAAATCTGAAAATTTGGAAAGAATGAGGTTATATTGTTCTGCTGTGACCTTCAACATCATAATTTTTACAGTTGGGGTGATTATTATTTTTATAATTTTAGGTTTTGCCTATAGCTAAGTAGGAAAAGAGAAAAAAAATAACTCATCTATTCTATTACTGTGGCATTTTCCAGTTATGTTGAATTCCCAAGATCAAGGGCTGTTGAAAATAGCTTCTAAAATTGGAATGTGTCTGACTGGCAAGCCTTGCTGGATCAGCTGCTTGGCAGACAGTGTGTGACAGAGTCAGAACGTTACCCAGGAACAATTTTTTAATGTGTTGTTTTTGGTACAAAGCAAGCAGATTTAAACATTTGGTTAAAGAGTTTTAGTTCAGATGAAATATGTATAACACAAGAGGAATTTAATTGATTTTATGTTCTAGGAGGTATGAAATGATGATCTAGTAGCCTGAGATTAAAAATGTAAACAAAGAGCTAGGGATTTAGCTTAGTGGTTCCAGCACCTGCTTTGCTAGTGCAAGGTCCCTGGTTTGATCCCCGATAATCACATACAACAATGCTGGGCAAGAGTGACATTTCACAATGCTGGATGTGGTGGCTCACACCTGTAATCCCAGCACTTGGGAGGCAGAGTCAGGAGGATTGCTGTGAGTTCCTGGCTTACCTGAGCTACATAGTAAGCTCAGGGCCAGCATCTCAAAATAATAATAATAATAATAATAATAATAATAATAATAATAATAATAAATAAATAAAAATAATGATGTAAGCTAAAACTGTTGAAATTCTTTGGCTACAAAGACATTACTAAGCAATTAATTAGATATTACTTATTTAATTTTCATTTTTTCTGAACCCCACAAAATTTGACTTCTTAATAGTTCCGAAAATTTTCAATAAGTGTAATTAAAATTGCAGATATCCTTTTCTAAAAGTTTTAATGTTGCTTGTGTTTTAGAATCCTAGTATGACTCCCAATTTTTAGAGAATTAGGATTATAATTCTAGGTTGCTTTAATTGAGAACTATATTTACCACCTTCTTCTTTATAATGAATTTAATATTCTCTAGCATTTGTCATTCAAGTTCCTGCCATAATAGAAATCTGTGATATACCATTGTCAGTGGCAAAAACCCTTGCTACTTTTATCTTTATTTATTTTTTCAATTTTTAAAAATTTTTATTGGAACATTATGAATACACATCATCATCACATTCAACATTGAGAGTTTCTACCAGAATATGGCATGCCTTGATTCTCAGCTTTTTCCTTTTCTCCCCACCCCCTATATACATAATCTTTGTTTCCTTTTTTCTTTATTACTATCACATTCTTTTTCCCCTCGTTATTTACCCCTACACCCTCTTTCCTTTTAAATATTTTCTATTTCACCATATCAACTATACATACTTCAACTCCTTTAACAACTCCATTTTCTCATACAGAGAAAAGATAGGATATTTACACATCTGTGACCTATTTTTAAAATGTTTCCAGTAACTTTTTGGCAGGTAAATTTTGTAAGTAGGACAATGTTAGCTATATTTTAATGAAAAAAATCCCTTTATTCATATTTGTGTTAAAGGAAGATAATAGTGAATTAATCAACATAAAAGTATGAGTTAAAATTGACCTTTATAAAAGTATATGCGTTCAACTACAAGTGAATAATGTTTTTCGACAACAAATGGCATTCTTACAAACTGATTTCCTGTGATAAAGATTTGTATATATGGCTTTACAAGCAATTCTTGGAATTCTTTTTTACAAACTATTTCATAGGACACAATTTGGTTTCTTACTGAGCAGACTTAGACATATGAGCTTCAAATATACATGTGCACGATATTTAAGCAATATTATTGTACATAACATATAGATGTACATAATAGATAGATGTACATAGTATTTATTTTGCTTTGTTAAGAGAAAAAAAATTAGGCCTCGGCGCTGCGGGGGCCGCTGGGGCCGCTGCCCTCGACCTTCCGAAGGTCCCTGCGCGCGACGGGCTCGCAGCCCTGGGCGGGCCGCAGCGAGAGCGCGGAGGAGCCGGCCCGCACCTTCGACCCGGCGCTGCTGCAGTTCCTGGTGTGCCCGCTCTCCAAGAAGCCGCTCCGGTATGAAGCATCAACAAATGAACTGATTAATGAGGAGCTGGGAATAGCTTATCCGATCATTGATGGGATTCCTAATATGATACCGCAAGCAGCTCGAACTACACATCAAAATAAGAAGCAAGAAGAAACAGAGCAGCACTAAATCACTTAAAACAATAAAACAACTAAGCTTTCTGAATTCTGTATACAATTTAGAACACTGTCGGGTAGTGAATGAGAAGGGAGCATGCTTCTGACTCTGCCCACGCTGACTGTGCTTGTTCCGCTGGTCTCCTTAGCGGGGCTCTTCTACTCCGCCTCCGTGGACGACGACTTCCCGCACAGCTGCACCAGCACGGCCAGCATCTGCTTTTACAGCCTGCTCTTGCCCATCACCATACCAGTGTATGTGTTCTTCCACCTCTGGACCTGGATGGGCATCAAGCTCTTCAGGCATAATTAACCCAGCCACAGCCACGATGGCATATGCACCTGTCTCTGGAAGCCCCACCAGATGGACATCCTGGAGACCCGTTTAGTTTGGAGGAAGTTACTTTGCCATGCTTAACTCAGGTTTAGGAATAAGAGTTCTTCGGCTGCAGTAGCTTTGATTATACTTCTGTTCTGCCCTTGTTCTCTGGAAGATTCTGACCGCTGTATCAGAGAAACATTTTAATAAAATGTCTTGATGGAGAAAAAAAAAAGGAGAAAAAAAATTAAAATTATGTACATTACAACCTTGATTAAAAATTTAAAAAATAATTGAATCATGGGTGTTGACAGCTGACTAGTCACCTTTAAAGTTAATTAAATATATCCTTTTTCAATATTTCTGCAGGTGAGTATATTCTTTCTGTGGGAATCTTTTTAATTAAACATAAAATGATAACTGAAAAAGATAAATAAATGTAAATTATTAAAAAGCTCTTACTATCTAGAGATGTTTGACATGAAGTCTTTCAATCTATAAATTTAAGCAAACTGGAATTAAATATAGTAATGTTAATATTCTCAGTTCATAGAACTCATGCCAGCTTATCTTGACTCAGATTATAAACATCATTACTGTTGTTATATTTGTAATTGCTGTTCAAAAAGTGATATGAAAGTAAGCAAATTGATTTCTACATGGTTTCTGTAATTTTCCATGTTTCTTTTTGGGAATTTTTACTTCTGATTAGTTTATCATAGAACACAATGGGCTTGTTATTTGGTAAGTGTGAAGCCAGTAAACACAACCAGGAGGGGAGAGTGAAGGGAGCTTTCTTATTTGTGGAAGAAAGCACAGCAGTGGGGGTGACTCACCAGGCAGTGTGTCTGTGTACAAATGAAGTTTTAATTGTGGAAATTCACTCTTATGGTAAAGATCTAAACTGATGCTGCAAAACTTATATGATCATAGGTAGAGAATTTGGAAGGTGATTGGTTGGATTGTTGAAGAGCTGTTAGCAGACTGGGCTTGTTGAGAAGCAGGTCACTCTGGACCTGACCTGAAAGAGTATATCCTTGTCCTAAATAACTTTCTCTCTCTCTCTCTTTCTGTCTCTCTCTCTGTCTCTGTCTCTGGCTGTGTGTGTGTGTCTCTGTTTCTCTCTGTCTCTCTGTTTCTCTCTGTCTCTGTCTGTCTGTCTGTCTGTCTCCCTCTGCATCCCACCATTCTTGGCTGTTAGGGGTTTAACAGTTTTTCTTCTGCCAAGCCCTTCCACGGTAACATTTCTGCCTTGGACACAGCCAACTGTGAACTGAATCTAGTAAAATTATGATCCAACATAAATTTCTCTTCAGATCGAGGCACTGGATATTCTATCCCAGCAGCAGAGAGTTACTGATGCACACATAATAACCTGATGAGACATGTCATTGCATAGAGGTGAGCATGTTTCTCAACATGCTGTTTGAGACCATACTCTTTTGTACATTACATGTTTAAAGACAGGAATATCTCTGTGGCATGGAATTTAGCATTATAATGAAATTGTTAGGATCAAAGTCTATGTAATCTAAAAGAAAAGTTGAGCTAATTAATTGGGTTCCTGTGGTTTTCTCTGGATGGTCTTATGTGAAATACAGAAACTACTTCCACAGACGTTGCAGTTCACACCTGCTCAGCATGCACAGTCCTTTCACTCCGGGAGTCTCTCCCTAGCAGCTGACACAGACAGATCATAGAGCAGAGTGACCTGTTACTGCATTTTAGTACTGCTGAGTAACCTTCCATTGTATTCTTCTTCATAGACATTTTGGCTGTCTATAGTTTTTAATTACCATGAATTAACATACTATTAACATTTTTATGTGAGATATTTTGGCTACCAATATTTAATGAAGTGTGAATAAATTTGTCATAGTGGATTTTGGGTAATTTTATGTTTAAAATTTTTGATGAGATTTCCACAATGTTAGCATTGTTTTACAATCCCACCACCATTATCTGAAGTGCCAATTATTCCATTCTGTTGCAAATGCTTGACATTGTCATAAAATAATCATTCTGGTAATTATGAACAAATTCTCTGTGGTAGTTTTAATACGGATCTCCATGATTATTTATGATGTTGAACATTTTTTCACATGCTATTTGTCATTTATATACTGACATCAGTTAAATGTCTGTTCAGATTCTTTGCCCTTATTAGATTACTTGTATTCCTATAGGTAAATTGTAGGAGTTCAGCAGGTATACATATTACAAATATTTTCTTATAGTTTTGTTTTTTTATATGAACAGTGTTTTAAGAAAGCATTGTTTT
>PVIR01016004.1:0-12608 GCA_004026965.1 Petromus typicus
TATTGTTATGTGGTTACCGGGGAATCGAACCCGGGCCCTTGCGCTTGCAAGACAGGCGCCGGAACCACTGAGCTAACTCCCCGGCCCCCTAGGTTTAATCTCTTGCATGCAGATTCTCAGTTCTTTTCAGCACCATTTGTTGAAGAAATTCTTTCTTCCAATAAAGGTTTTTGGCCCCTTGTCAAAGGTCAGGTATGCCTACATATGTCTTAGAATTTTTCCTAGAATATGAGTTAGAATGTGTTTTTTAACTCATTTAGTTTATTGGTACATTTTAGGTAAACATTATCATGACATTCATCATTAGGAATTTGTACCTGTACATGACATCTTGGTTCTTCTATTTTTCCCATTCCTCTGTCCTCCCTTCAGCCTTTCCTGCACCCCCCCAGTCTGTTCTATTGATACCTAACAGATACATCTGTTTTATTTGTCAATACCATGCTGTATTTATCACTATAGCTTTGTAGTATAACTTGAAGTCCGGGATTGTGGTGTTTCGGGCTTTGTTTTTTGGTGATTTATGGTTATGTCTTTTGTTACCCAGCAGTGCTTTTGTTATTCTAGGTCTTTTTTGGTTCTGTAGAAACTTTAAGACTGTTTTCTTTATGTCTATGAAGAGTGCTGTTGGTATTTTAATTGAGATCATATCAAATCTGCATATCAGTTTTGGAAGTACAGCCATTTTGACTCTACTGGTTCTCTCTATCCACTAGTGGGGGATATCTTAACATTTTCTAATGTTTTCTTTAATCTTCTTTTTCAGAGTACTGTAGTCTTTATCATAGAAATCTTTACTCACATGGTAATGCAGTATTTAATTATTAAAATATTAAGTATTTAATTTTTCTTTATGCTGTTTTGAAAGCTACTCTTTCCCTAATTTCTTGGTGAGATTATTATTGGTGTACATGAATATTATTAATTTTTCTGTATTGACTTATCTTGTAGTGCTACTGAATTTAGATATTAGGTCTAGGACATTTGGGTGGAATTTTTTAGGTTACTGTGTAGAGGGTCTTGTCATCTCCATATTCTAATTCAACTTCTTACACATATCCTTTTTATTTCTTGCTCTTGCCTGATTGCTCTGGCCTGTGTTTTGAGAACTGTATGGAGCAGGAGTTGTGATAGTGGAGATCCTTTGTCTTGTTCCAATTTTAGAGAGATAGCTTTTTGTTTCTCTCCACTTAATATAATGTTTGTCAGATTGGTTTATCATAAATGCCTTTTGTCAGTTTCAGATAAGATCCTTCTGTTTTTTTCTTTTTAAAAATCATGAGTGGATATTGAATATTCATATAAAAGGCTTTTTCTGTATCTGTTTAGATGATTATATGATTTTTCTTTCTTGCTTCTGTTTATGTAGTATACTACACTTACACTTACTGATTTGTTTATATTGAATCACCCCTGCATCCCTGAAATGGATCCTACTTGATCATGACATAAGATCTTTTTGGTGATTTATTGCATTCTGTTTGCCATATTTTATTCAGGATTGTTATGTCTACAGTATGGAGGTTGTCTGGTAGTTCTCTTTTTTGGTTGGGTTCGTTTCTGGTTTTGGTAGCTTCTAGGAATGCTAGCTTCTAGGTATGGCGTATGAAGTACTCCTTTGCTTCTAATTTCATTAAAGAATTTTAGGAGTATTGGTATTAGATCTTCTTTAAAGTTCTTGTAGAATTTTAGAATGGGTTAATCATGACCTGGGCTTTTCTTAGCACAATTTTTTTAAAAATTTCTTCTGTTTCATTGCCTGATATTGTATTATTCAGGATTTTTTTTTTTTTTTTGAGACAGGGTCTTGCTTTGTAGTTCAGGCTGGCCCTGAGCTCAGCCCCAAACTCACATCACAGCAATCCTCCTGCCTCTGCCTCCCAAGTGCTGGGATTACAGGCATGAGCCACCACGCCTGACACTGTGGTATGTGGTACTGATTGCTGCTGGGGTGAGTCTCCACGCCCAGTATGGTATGTGGTTATTGGGGATCGAACTTGGGCCGTTGTGCTTGCAAAACAGGCGCCGGAACCATTGAGCTAAATCCCTGTCCCTTATTCAGGATTTTTATATCTTCTTGGTTCAGCTTTGGTAGTTCTTATATATTTAGAAATTTTATCCATTTCTTCTGAAATCTCCATTTTATTAGAGTACAGATTCTCAAAGCAGTTGCCAGTGATCAAAATTTTGACAGATTCTTTTGTCTTTTTTGTTTCTAGTTGCATTGACTTTGGTCTTTGTTCTTGATTTGCGAAGACTGGTTTGGGGTTTGTCAGTTTTGTGTATTCTTTCAAAGAATCAATTCTGATTCATTGATTCTTTCATTGTTTTTTAGTTTCAAGTTCATTAATTCTCCTCCCCCTTACTCCCCCGCCAGTGGATCAAACTTCAGGACCTTGTGCGTGTGAGGCAGACGTTTTACCACTGAGCTAAATCTTTGGCCCTTTCTCTGATATTTATAATTCCTTTACTTGTAGTTTCTAGCTTTAGATTTGGACTATTCTTGTTTTTCTAGGATCTTGTAGTACATCAATAGATTATTTCTTTGGGTTTACTGTGTTTTGCTGATGTGGGTTCAGTTCCTACCACATACCCTTTTAGATTTGGACTGTTCTTTTTTTTTTCTAGGATCGTGTGGGACATCAATAGATTATTTCTTTGAGCTTACTCTGTTTTGCTGATGTGGGTTCAGTCCCTATCACGTATACTGACAAAATTGCTTTGTATATTTGAGTGCTCTGTTGCTAGGTGTGCATGTGTACAGTTCTAATGCCTTCTTCATGACTCACTGCTTTATGAATATGTAATGTTCTAATGTGAGCTTTTTGTAAATGGACGTTGTGAAATTACTTTGTAAGATGTTCCCTTGACTCTTTTTTTTTGTTTGTTTTTGAGCACTGGGGATCAAACTCAAGAGTTTGAGCTTGCCAGGCAGGCTCCGTGCTGCCAGCTACATTCCCCACCCTCTCCTTAACTCTTTTGTAGATCACAATTGGAGATATTGGAATACCCTTTAAAATTCGAATTGGTCATACCAACTCTGGCCCGTCCCCTTCCTGGCACTGCAAGGAGGTAAGTATATATATCAACACTTCCCTTTTTTCTGTGAAAATTTTTATGCAAATTTCTCTAAAAGCTCAACTCTCAAGGATATATTTCATGCCTTATTGTGAGTTCATGGAGCAAACCTGGAGCTCTTTAATCACTACATTTCTCAGGGAAGTAGTGTCATATGCCCTTTTCAATTAAGCAATCCTTAATTAATTGAGAAAGCACCTCAACTAAGGGATCCTTTTATTTTATTGCAAAGAATATAATTTATCAGGCCTCTGGGTAAACTCAAATAGCTTCTTGCTTTATTTACACTACTGATGAAAAAATTGACTAGCTCTATAGCATTTGTTTCTATGTGGTTATAAAAATTCATTCATTGTCCATTTGAGTAAATGACTCAAACTTATCATTCTTTATGGCAGAGTAATACTGCATTTGATTAAAAAAAAACCACGCATCTTCTTTATCCTGTCTAGAGTTGGGCATTTGGGTTTATACTCAAATGGAGGTACTTTGAGGACATACTCATAAGTGAAATAAATAGGTCACAGATGTGTACATATCATATCTTTTTTCTGCTGTGAGAAACTGAAGATGTAAATGAGTTCTAAAATGTATGATAGATATTGTGAAATAGAAAATATTCAAAGGTAAACAGAGTGTAATGAAGGGAAAGAAAAAATGTGATGTTTAAAAAAAAGGAAAGAAATCTTATGTATATAGGAGGTGAGGGGATGTAGGTTGGGTAGGGGAATGGGAAAAAATGAGAATTAAGTTGTGTCATATACTGGTACAAATTTTTAATGTTGAGTGTAATAGTGATGTGCATATATAATGTACCAATAAAGATTTAAATTTAGAAAAGATTCATCATTGTGTTCACAACATAATATGCTAGACTTGTTAGCAGTAGAAATGAGTATATTTATGCTAATCAAAACAAATTTTTTTTGAGGCAGGGTCTAGCTTTGTAGTTCAGACTGGCCCTGAAGTCACTATGTAGCCCAGGCCAGCCTTGAACTCACAGCAATACTCCTGCCTCTACCTCCTGGGTGCTAGGATTACAAGCATGAGCATTGTGGTATGTGGTACTGGGATGGAACTTGGGACCTGGCACTTGCTGGGCGGATGCTGGAACCACAGAGCTAAATCCCTGGCTCTATGCTAATCAAAATAATACCCCTTCTATGTTCAGGAAAAAACAGTTGTTAATTTTCTGTATGGTTCAGAATAAAAAATTCTTACTTTTACCATTGTTGACAGTAAATACACATCTCTAACACTCCAAATTAATATACATGTCATCCATTTTTGTGTACAGTAGGTTTAAATCTTCCATTATTTCAAAGAAAAAGGAGTTTAAGCAAGTTCTCAAGTACAAAGGACATCTAGTCATATTGTTGATATTCTTGGCTAACTTTGCTCTTTTATAGTTTTATAACGTGAAAAAGAAAAGATAAATAATTAAAAACAGGGCCAGGGATGTAGCTTAATACAAAGTTCTGAGTTTGATTCCTGCTACCAAAACAAAAAATAATTAAAAACATTTTAGAATTCCACTAGTGGGTGACTGAGGATTGTCGATAAGTGATGCTGCCACTTGTCTGCCAAGTTCAAGGTCCTGAATTCAATCCACAGTTACACACACACACACACACGCACGCACACACACATAATTAAATAATTAAATAAATAAAATAAATTTAGTGAGAATGAGTAAGAGTAAATAATGATATTTTCTTTACATTAAATGTTAAATTTTAACATTCAAAATTATTGCCTGCGTATATGAGGTCATGCTCTTTTATGTCATATAGACCTTTTCAGATATGACAATAAAACTGATACACAAGTGACTATATAATGTCTTTTCTCTTTGGTCACTAATTTATAAAAATTATTAATGCTCCTGATTTTGCACTGATTGATAACTATAGGCAATATTAAATTAATTATTCATATGGGATTTCTGAGAAAGCTGTTTATTGATTTGAAAAGCTTATATTGCGATAGAATAATCTGGCTGCAAATTTCTGTTGTCCTTCCTTCTGTGGCAAATATTTTTCATTGCAAGTCAACTTGTTTGTGATTATTTCACTTCTGTTTGTATGCTAATGAAGAGACTTGGTGTTTGTGTGTGTTTTTAGGGGGCTAAGATTGAACCCAAGGCTTCAGGCATGCTGAGTATGCACTCTGCCTCTGCTTGAACCCCAGCCTTGAGATGTACTGATTGATATTGAATTTGGAGTCTATAACACCCTTACATAATTTATTAATTAGCCCAGTTAAGGTGATAGTTAATGAGTCGGAGAATATTTTACTCAATTGTAAATTCTACAGTTTAGAAGTTTAAAATTTTAGGTAAGCCAACTTGTACCTATAACCTGAATGTATTTGAATAAAACCATTGACTCCATACATAATAGCAACAAGAATAAAACATTTCTTTAAAAGAATTACATTGGTTTTAGGAACTCTATCCTAATTCTTTCAAATTTAGTTGGATAAAATCTTAAAGTCCAGAGTTTAAAATGTTGGTTTATATTATTTTTCTGATATGATTAGTCTTGGGCTTAATCAGAAGAGCCAAATCAAATTGTTGTAGCAGGAACAGCCAATGGTTGTTCTCTAGGAGCTTTGTTAAAAATGACATTGCCTCAGAAACCTATTTGACAGAGATTTTCTAGATGTCAATTCCTGGACCTTTCTAAGGCACACAAATTTAAGTAGGTTTCGTTAGTGAGATTTGTCTTTTATCAATGACATTTTTTTTTTGTTTGTTTTTGAGACAGGGTCTTGCTTTGTAGTTGAGGCTGGTCCTGAACTCACTGTGTAGCCCAGGTCAGCCTTGAACTCATAGCAATCGTCCTGCCTCTGCCTCCTGAGTGCTGGGATTACAGGCGTGAGCCACCACTCTTGGCAGCAATGTCATTTCTTAAAAGCTTTAAAGTTGAAAATCTCTGATTTAAAACATGTTAACAAAATTAATGGTAATTTAGCAGATAAAATAACACTTCCCTGAAGCTTTTAAGAGAAATAGTACTCATCTTATCAAATGTCATTTTTTCTTTTAAGTAATTTTTGACTTTTTGAAGCTCCCACTAGAATTTAATAACATACTTTTTTAACCCCAAAGTAAATGTGTTAAGTATAATATGGTACAGTAGGTTTCCAAATGAATAATTATGGTTTGCTAGATACTCTAAGGATCTGAGGAGTATATCAATTTAAATCTGTAAATATGAAATTTAACCTCAGGCTAGTATTATTACAATGTACTGGGAAATAATAAATTTCTAAAGACTAAAATTTTTCATGACAAAAATTGGCAAGTGATTGGCATGTTTATTTAAACATTTTGGAGCAGTGAAATTAGAACTAGAGGGTGGAGAAGAGAAGTGCCATGGAACTTGAGATAGCAGTAAAATAATTTAGACATTTTTGTCAGGTCATTACCCATTTCTTACATTAAAATAAGTAAGATGTCCTGAGATCAGCGACAGTCTGGGACAAAACTTTCATTCGACTCTTTGATGAAATCTTTTTTACAAGTAATATTGTTGCTATTATAGATACAGTTACAGAATAGGAATTCTGGGCAAGAGTTTTACATACCTGTTCAACGATGGTTGGCACAAGATCAAGAGGATGGGGAAATCTGCCGAGAATTTCCTCTGTTCAGTAAAGGACGTTCCATCCTTCCAGGTAGGAAGATTCAATGATAAGCATTTTAATAAAACTTGTTTTTTCTAAATTCTATAGGATGGGCAGCTAAATACATACACGTTAAATAAGTGAATGAATGAGTGACTACACTCTGCTAGTTTATTTCAGTTCCCTCCAGTGGTTTAGTATCTGCATCGAAATGTTTTTCAATAATTGTACATGCTGGTATCTAGGAATACATTCTGCTATAGCACTGTAGGAAAATGAACTGAAATGCTTCTCAATCAAAACAATAAATCAGTTCTTTAAAGGTCAGGAGAAAATTGAGTGTCCAATTAAGTAAAAGGCTAAGAAATGCAAGTCAAAATATAATTTTTCCACCAGGCTCTTGCTTAGTTTTGAGAATTTATCTCTGATCATGAACTTAAAATAAAACTGTTTAGTTACTTTATAAATATGTGGCCAGAAGCTAGTGTTCATGTCTTATTACAAGGGTTGCTGAGAACAGGATTTTGGGGTTAGGTAGTGACTGTTATCACTGTATGAACCCATTAAGTTTGTTTGTAACAGATGTTGCTCTTGATCTACCGAGCTCCAGTTTGGAAGAGAATGGGAAAAGGGCCCATGAGAATTATTAAATTTAAATTGGTAGAAGTAAATTTTGTCCTATCAGTAATTTGTTCTGCCACAAGGTGATACATTAGTTTTCTAAGAAAAACATAATAAAAATACGATCCTGAGACAGAAAAGATCTTCGCAGTTATCATGAAATCTAACATTAGACTTAGGTACACCAATTTATGTGGTTCTTTGAGGGAACATAGTCTGGTAAAACATTTCCACAAACTGATAGTTCCTTTGTATTTTTAAAATAAGGTACAGTAATAATTCTTTTTTTTTTTTTGAGATAGGGTCTCACTTTTGTAGTTCAGGTTACAAGTTTTCTTGTACAAATTTTCAGGCTATTAGTTTTCTTAGAAAACTAATGTATCATCTTGTAGCTCAACCTTGAACTCATAGCAATCCTCCTGCCTCTGCCTCCCAAGTGCTAGGATTACAGGCGTGAGCCACCATGCCCGGCACTGTGGGATGTGGTTCTGATTGCTAGTAGGTGTGAGTCTCCATGCCCAGCATTGTTGTATGTGTTCACTACGGATTGAACCCGGGCCCTTGTGCATGCAAGGCAGGTGCCTGAACCACTGAGCTAAATCCCCGGCCCAACAGTAATAGTTCTTATTTCTAAGGCTAAGATATCTTTGAAAAGACCTAAGTAGCCCCGCATACTAAATGTGAGGCTTGAATGAGCAGGGTTCTCATTGTTCAAACCCTTTTCTCACCACTTATGAGTGTTGTTCTTCACATTCTCCTCAGTGGCTCTCATGCATTGCCGGCTCACCAAATGCTCTGCTTCTGCTCATTGTTAGTGATGATGCAGAGGCCACTTTCAGTTTTTCTTCTCTTTTAATTATAAAATTCTGATAAAAAGAAATGTAATTTGCAAATGTGTACTGGTTTTCTTTGCCATGGTTGTAGTGCTTGGTACTTATTATCTAACTGTGTGTCTGGGGAAGAGGACGCAGCCAGAACCCTTGTGGCGAACTCCAATTCCCTGAAAGTCCCACAGTTAAAAGATTAATAACCAACAAGCAACAAAGTCAGAACCTTGAGGAAAAAGGCTGAGCCTGGGCTCAGCTCTTGCTACTCTGAGCACCGGTAGCCAAAGGCCAGATACTGCAGCAGCAGAAGCGGGAGCAGAAGAACTCATAACCCAGGCTCGCCTGCACCTTTATTTGATACCAAGCCTTCAGCCGATAATCCTAGCGTGCATAAGATAGGGTGGACCCACAATAATCCCTGTAGTTGAAGGTTACATAGAGCAGGGCAGACATGTTTAAATCCCAGTGAATCTGAGTAAATCCCAACACCAATAATCTTAGTGTAGTAATCCTTGTAGTGTAAGATCACACAGGGTGAGGCAGATATCTGCAATAATCCCGGTAGTTGATCTCAGAGGGCAGGGCAGACATCCTCAAGTTCACATAAGTAAATTCCATTCAGTAATTCATAAATCCGAATAAGTTGTCTGAATAAGTTGTCCTTGGTTCGCAACGTTTAACATTTCTCCTTGTTAGTCTTTCCACTTGGTTTGGTAATCCAAGCATAAGCTGTTATGTGTTATGTATAAATTTGATAAGTCTTTGGTTATCTAGGTCAGTGGAAGGTAAAGTAAACGATTAGTGACTCTAACCATATTTCAGTATGGCATTATAATAATTGATTTTGTATCTGAAATAATGCCAGTATAGAAGCAAAAGCCTTCATGAGAAGTAGATACTGGAGGTAGTTCTAAGGCTATAAAGAAAACAAATATCTTTATTTATTTATTTTTTCAGTTAAATTTCTTATTTCATTTTTTAAAATTGAAATCATTATTGGTACATTACATATACATGCCATGATTGCACTCAACAATGAGGATTATACCAGTATATGACACAACTCATTTTTCATTTTTTCGCATAGCCCTACCCCCCCTACCACCCCCAGCACCTATATACATAAACTTTGTTTCCTTTCTTTTTTGTCCTAATCTCATTATTTCTCCCTCTTCATCCCATTTCACTTTGAATATTTTCTATTTCACAATATATAACATACATTCTAGAACTCATTTACATCTTTATTTTCTCATATCAGAGAAAAGATAATATCTTTTAAAATATTTTGGGTTTTTTTTTTTTTTTTTGGTCAGTCTGTAATGAGTGTTAATCATGTAAGCCAAAAGGAATTCTAAAAGTATTTGTTTGTTTTACCAGTATACTACTGTGTGTACCTGAAAAAAAAAAAAAACAACTTGGTAATTATGAAATTATTTTCCTGAAGATGATAAGGGTTGCTTAGCGCAAAAGTGGCCTGTGTCTGTTTTTATAAGGTATTCTTTTCAGTTTTTATAGTTCTTATTATAGTAAAAACACAAACATTAAATTTAGTATCTTAAATATTTCTAACTATACTTTTCAGTAGTGTCACATGTATTCACATTGTTCTACAAACAGTATCTAGAACTTTTGCATCTTACAAAACTAAAGCTATGTACTCTTTAAATGGTGATTTATCCTCTTCTCCCCTCAGCTCCTGGCAACAGTCTTTCTCCCTCGTGTTTCTAGGATTTTAACTACTTCAGTGGACTTTAATCATACAGTTATTATCCTTTGTGGCTTGGTTATTTCATTTGCATGGTGTTTTTTTTTTTTTTTTTTTTTGAGCTAGGGTCTCACTTTGTAGTTCAGGCTGGCTCTGAGGTCACTGTGTAGCCCAGATGAGCCTTGAACTCACAGCAATCTTCCTGCCTCTGCCTCCCCACTGCTGGAATTACAGGTGTCAGGCACTCTGCCCCGCGTTGTGGTGTGTGGTACTGATTGCTGGTAGGCATGAGTCACCACGCCCGGTATTGTTGTATATGGTTACTTGAGTTCAAACTCCATATCTTGCACTTGCAAGACAGGCGCTGAAACCACTGAGCTAAATCCCCAGCCCTGTGATGTTTGTCTTTAACCCTATGAATATTTAAACCCAACTTGATTTTGGTATGTATGCTGGGACTAAGGACATAT
Source organism: Petromus typicus (assembly GCA_004026965.1). Lineage (NCBI taxonomy): Eukaryota > Metazoa > Chordata > Mammalia > Rodentia > Petromuridae > Petromus > Petromus typicus. The sequence goes on from PVIR01016004.1 coordinate 10,335, forward strand.
ATAGGCATATTAAATACTATAAATTTTCCTACTAGCTTTAAAAAGATTCCTCTTGCTCTGGACAAAACCTTTTGTTTTGCAAGAACCTTTTACCTGGTTATGCATGGTTGGTGCACACTGTGGGAAGCTGAGGCAGAAGTATCATCAGTTTAAGTCAGCTTGGGGATATGCTGTCTAAAACTGCCCCCTAAACCAAAAACCGCAAACCAAAACACCTCCAATAAGACCAAACCCAAAACTCCTATTACCTGGTATCTGTGATTCTGAGAATGGTGTTTTATCCAGCTATTATTTTATGATGTTGTCTCAGAGAAAGTGAGTCAGGGGCTTCTTTTTGCACTGTCCTGCTGATGTTTTGTGAGAGCTCTTAAGTATTTTGTGTTTCAGTTTACACAGCTAACCCCTGAAATGTGTCAATTAGGAAGATTGAAGTACACTTTTCTTGTATATTTATTTGTTTTCTAAATTCTTACATAGAAAAATAAGGTTCCTCTGATTGCAGTAATATGAAGCTGATAGAACACTATCACTCTCCTTTCTCTCACCTATTTTTGCCTTCTGATCTTTAGCAGTATTAGATATTTAGTTAAAAAAATCTATGAATGAAATTTTCAGTAGAAACTATAAGCATACCTCATTTTAATGCACTGTTGAGCTTTATACAGACTGTTAGTTTGTGGCAAATCCTCAGGAACCCTTTCCCCAACAGCCTGAAGTCTGTCAGATTTTGGTAATTATTACAATATTTTATAATTTTTCATTATTATTATCCTTATTATGATGATCTTTGATCAGTAATCTTTTTTTAAATTATCTTTATTGGTACATTAAATATACACATCATGATTGCACTCCATAATGGGGATTTGTACCAGTATAAGACACCACTTAATTCTCATTTTTTCCCATAGCCCCACCCACCCTACCACCCCCCCCATATATATAAAATTTGTTTCCTTACTTTTTTGTTACAATCTCAACATTGTCCCCTTTGATCAGTAATCTTTGATGCTACCATTGCAACTGTTTTGTAGCACCACCAACTATGGCTACATAAAATAACTGCAGTGTGTGTTTGTGTGTGTGTGTATCTCTGTGTGTTTGTATTGTGTTCTGTCTACTTCACCAGCCAGCCATTTCTCTACCCTTCTCCGTTTTCGTAGACCCTTTTATTTTCCAAGGCACAAAAATATTTAAACTGAGTTAGTTCATAATGCTACAGTGATCCTTAAGTTTTCAAGTCAAGGAAGAGTCATATATCTCTCACTTTAATTCAAGAACTAGAAATGAGTAAGCTTAGTGGGAAAAGCATATGGAAAACAACAGCTGACTAAAAGCTAGACCTCTTGGACCTGTTATCTCAGAGGAGAATATAGAGGGAACATTCTTGGAAGCAATTAGAAATGTTATGTCAGTACACACATAGGTGAGAAGAGTGAAATACTCTTACTGCTGACATGAAGAAAGTTTTAGTGGTCAGGATAGAAGCTCAGACCAGCCACAATTTTGTTAGCCAAAGTCTACTGTGCAGCAAGGACCTATCTTTATTTTATTTACTCATTTATTTTTGAGATAAGATCTCACTGTGTAGTTCAAGATGACCCTGAACTCACTATATAGCCCTGGCCAGCCTCAAACTCACAGCAGTCCTCCTGCCTCTGCCTCCCGAGTGCTGGGATTACAGATGTGAGCCATCATGCTCAGCCTAGGACCTGCTTTTAGTTCTGTAAAGTCAAGTGTGGAAGCTCCAGAAAAATGTTTGAATGTAGCAGAGGTTTGTTCTTAAGGTTTAATGAAAGAAATTATCTCCGTAACAGAACAATACATGGTGAAGCAGAAGTTGCTGATGAGAAAGCTGTACCAAGGTATCAAGAAGATCCAGCTCTGGTCATTATGATAAAGATTCAATGGCAGATTTTCACTGTAGGTGAAACAGCCTTATATTGGAATAAAATGCTTTGTAGGTCTTTCCTACATAGAAAGAAGTCCATGCTTGGCTTCAATGCTTTAAAGGATAGGATGACTCTCGGTTAGAGACTAACACAGCTGGTGTGGTTAGCGTGAAGTCAGTGCTCATTTACTATTCTGAACATCCGAGGGCTCCTAGCAGTGACAAAGCCTGAAAGGCAATATATTTGCTTCCAACAAATTACAGAATGTTTGAAGCCTCCAGTTCAGACCTGTTGTGCAGCTCTTTTTTTTTTTTTTTTTTTTTTGATTTTTTGAGACAGGGTCTCACTTTGTGGTTCAGGCTGGCCCTGAGCTCAGCCTCTG
>PVIR01016004.1:12708-37581 GCA_004026965.1 Petromus typicus
CCTCCTGCCTCTGCCTCCCGAGTGCTGGGATTACAGGCGTGAGCCACCACGCCCGGCACTGTGGTATGTGGTACTGGTTGCTGCTGGGTGTGGGTCTCCACACCCAGTATTGTTATGTGGTTACCGGGGAATCGAACCCGGGCCCTTGCGCTTGCAAGACAGGCGCCGGAACCACTGAGCTAACTCCCCGGCCCCTGTTGTTCAGCTCTTGCACCCAAGAGCTCTGCTGGAAATCTTCAGTGAAATTAACGTTGTTTTCATACCTGCTGACACAATATCCATTCTACAGCATGTGGATCAAGGAATAATTTTGACTGTTGATTCTCACTGTTGAAGAATTACATTTCACAAAACTGTATCTGCCATGGATTGTGATGGCTCAGATGAATCCAGACAAAGTAGAGTGAGAAAATTTTAAAAATAGTTCACCATTTCAAATACCACCAAGAAAACTTGTGATCTTGGAAAGAGATAAAATTAGTAATGAGAGTTGAAGAAGAAATTAATTTTAACCCTCATGGATAACTTTGTGGAGTTGAAGACATCATCAGTGGGGAAATAAATAAGGACATGGTAGAAATAACAAGATAATTAGAATTACAACCAGGGCTTAGCATGTGACTGAATTGTTAACATTTCATGATAAAATCTTAAAAGATAAGAAATTGATTCTTATGTATGAGTAAAAGAAAGTGGTGTATGAGATGAAGATTATTCTGGTAAACATTCTTTGAACATTGTTGAAATGACAAAGGATTTAGAATATTACACAGCTTGGATGATAAAGCAGCAGCAACTTTTGAAGAATGACTAATTTTGAAATGAGTGCTTGGCAAATAGCATCATATTTTAAAGGGCTTTTTTTTTTTTTTGTGGTACCAGGCGTTGAACTTAAAGAGCATTCTTATATGAAAGGAAGAGCTGATTGATGTGACAAAATCTTCACTATTATTACATTATCATCCTCAAAGTCACACTAGCAGCAAGATTATGATTGGCTGAAGGCTCAGATGATAGCATTCCTTAGCAGTGAGGTATTTCAAAATTAATGAGTGCATATTTACAGACACAATGCTATTTCACACTTAATAGATGCACTATGGTAATAAATAATTTTTTGAAATAGATCTTGATAATGATACCCAGGTTGGCATCAATTCCTGAGTCCAGGTCATCCTCTTCTGCCTCAGTCTCTTGGCCCTCAGACTATGGGCTCCCACCACCACACCTAATCTGGTGTTAATAGTATTTTATATTTTACCTGGAGAACAAAAAATTTATGTGACTCACTTTAGCATTGTTTCCAAACTGTAGTTATTCTGAATTTTGCTGCTATAAACACTGGAGTGCATGTATCTTCATAATATATCTTTAATTCTAATTAAGATTCTAGGATAAAAGCATATTTTTATTTGTTTATGTTCAAAATCAGTGTTGCTCTTAACTTTCTTCTTCATTCTGCTCTTGAGACATTCATTTATTTTTAAATCTTGTTTGGTATGTATTTTTCAGTTTCAAAAATTTCCTCTTCATTTATGTGATTTCTGCTTTTCAATCGGTTTAAGAGTGTTCATGATTATTTTCAGTGGCCTTTGTGCTTTAAAATTTTATCACATAGCACTCGTGTCATTTCAGTATCATCACTAGCATGCCAGGAGAAGTGTGATCTTGACAGATATGTCTCTTCATTCATTTTTCCTATATGAGTTGGAATTTTCTTGGTTCGTAGTGATCTGAATAATTTCAGACAAGATTGAGTGCATTCAGGGTTGTATGGCTGTCTGAGTAATTTCAGATTATATTTTGGGCGTTTTACACTTTAGTGTATTGTACTGGTTTTAATTTAAAGCATAGAGAGAATGTTCATATTTTTGTTTTAGCATGCAGTTGGCTACACATGAGTTTTAGGCTACAAATTTGAACTTGTCTTCTGTGGGCTTTCAAAGTCTTTCCAGCTCCCTAGATCCTTTTTTAGTCTTTAGCTAAAAGCTAGAGCTTTAGTCAGCCTATCGTGCTGTGTACTGCTCAAGTCTCCTTGTGTCTAGTGCAGAGAGCAATCTTTTATGAAAGGAAGAGCTGATTGATGTGATGGAAACTTCACTGTTGTTTTACTTTACTATCAACATCAAAGTAAGAGCTCCTTGGAAAGAAAGGACAGAGAAAGCAAAGCAAGCAGCGGGGGCCTGACTCCACAGTTGAAGCCTAAGTTTTCTCACCATCAGTGTCAGTTCCTGGGTACTCTTCTTTCCAGGGACTAAGATGTGAGGATGTAGATAAATGTGACAGGGAGAGGCAGACTCTCTTTACTTTCTGTATGTGTCAGGAGTTTCTTTTCTTGCCTCCGAAGCTGGAAGTAGAGAGCTTTTTCTAAGCCTCTGTGTCTCTGTCCTTGTGCATGTTTGCAGTTTTCTCATGCATTGAGTCCGTGCTCGGGGGTGTTCGGTGTTACTTTAAATTCTGCTCTTCTTCCCCCAATCTTCCTGTTGCTGTTCAGTTCAGAGTCTTCATCCAGCTGTTCCCTTCTCTCAGTTACGGTTTTATAGCCGTGTTCAGTGAGAATGACAGGGTGGTGTGTACTACTACACCTTACCTGGAAGTGGAATGCTTTTTTAGATTTATGTATTTAATTTTCTATTATATGAGTAATGTTTGGCACCTAAGGCATATTTTTCTTTTGTTGTCAGTGACAGTATACGAAGTGCATGTGGCAACGGGAGAGCTCTGGAATGCTGGGACTGCAGCGAACGTCTACATATCCGTCTCTGGGGAAAAGGGAGACACAGGGTCCAGGCAGCTATTTAGATCCAAGAGTTCCTGTAATTTTGTAAAAGGACAAGTAAGTGAATGAGTCATCTGTATAATTTTCTAAAAATTGTAATTGTGGTAAAAGTACATTCAACTTCTTATTATAAACCATTTAAAATTCCATATTAGGTAGAATGAAGTGCACAGTTTGTAGTGTTAAGAATACAGATGGCACCTGACTTGTTGTTTTTGACTGACACCTTTTCCACTTTATGAAAGAAGCAGTGTGAAAGCAATACACCCTGGGTAGAAATCACTCCTTGAATTTTGAATTTTGATCTAATTTGATCTAATTTTGATCTAAGCTAGTGATTGCAGTCCAGTTCGCCTTCCCACTGCTAAGGAAGCAGGAGCGTTGAGCCTCTGCTCCATGCCAGCCAAATGATTATGAGAAGAAACAGCAGCTACAGGGCACTGTCTTCCTCCCATATGATGATCAGTAACTTGGATTTGGCCAAATGCATTTTTAACTTACAGTACTTTAAATATACAGTGGACTTACTGGTATCTAACCCCACTGTAAGTCAAGAAGCTCCTGTATTCACTTTGCTGTGCAGCTCATCTTCAGAACTATTTCATCTTCTCAAAATGGAAATCTGTTACCCTTCAGTAACAGCTTTCTACAACTTCCTGTTTCCCTCTTTTTGCCTTCTCTTGTAACTAACATCCTACCTACCTCCTGTTCCTGTGAATTTGGCTGCTTAGGTCCCTTACATAAGTGGAACACTATACTAATTGTTTTTCTTTGGCTTTTTTTTTTTAAACTTAGCATAGTGTCCTCAAGTTTAGTTTATGTTCCGTGTAACTGGATTTTCTTCCTTTTTACTGAACAGTAGTTCACTGTACGTTTTGTTGGTCAGTTCATCCGGTCATGAACATTTAAGTTGCTTCCCTCTTGGCTGTTGTGAATAATGCAGCTGGGCACGTGAAATCATTCTTTGAGTAATTTTGGATATGTATCCAGAAATGAAATTGCTAAATCATATGATAGTTTATTATTTTAAAAATTTACCATATTTTCCATAGCATTTGTATCATTTTATAGTCTGACTACTAATGTATAGGATTCTACTCTTTTTTACATCCTTGCCTCAATTTCTTTGAAGTAATAATTGATATCAGTAGGTTTGATTTGCATTTCTCTAAAAATTAGTGATGTTGAACATTCTTCATATGTTTCTTAACTATTTGCTTATTATCTGAAGAGATAATTCAAGCCCTTTGCCTTTAAAGTTATTTGTTCTTGGGGCCGGGGAGTTAGCTCAGTGGTTCCGGCGCCTGTCTTGCAAGCGCAAGGACCCGGGTTCGATTCCCCGGTAACCACATACCTATACTGGGTGTGGAGACTCATGCCCAGCAGCAATCAATACCGAATACCACAGTGCCGGGCATGGTGGCTCACGCCTGAAATCCCAGCACTCGGGAGGCAGAGGCAGGAGGATTGCTATGATGTGAGTTTGAGGCTGAGCTCAGGGCCAGCCTGAACCACAAAAGTGAGACCCTGCCTCAAAAAACCTTAAAAAAAAAAAAAAGTTATTTGTTCTTTAAATTGGTTTATTTTGGGGTTTTTAAAATTATTAAATCATAGATGTTTATATATTTTGAATCTTGAAACTTTATACTTTGAATCTCTTGTATTCAAATTCTTTTGGGGGGTTCCTGGGGATCAGACTTGTGGCCTTGCACTTGGGAGGCAGGTGCTGGAACCACTGAGCTAAATCCCTGGCCCTTCTATTGAAATTCTTGCTCAGTCCTTCCATTGTTCTCCTGACTTCCTTCTCTGCACATTTACATCTTTGTTGAAACTCTTGTTTTGCTCAGTCATTGCTTCATATCTAACATCTTTATGACTGTTGGAATTCTGTGTTGAGTAAATCACTTACTTTCCATTAATTAGGATCGATTCCTGATTTGTCATTTTGTGTGGAATATATCTCTATTCCTCCATTCTTCCTTTCCTCTCTGCACTGATGTCTGTGGACTAGGTAATACCTTTCCTGCTATTGTCAGAGTGGCTTCATGTAGAAAGTGAACCTTACCAGTAAACCTAATGAAAGGTTAGTGGGTCTTCTAAACCTTCGTGCTTGTCTAAACTGCTGTCCTTGTTTTGAGTGCCTCCTAGGAGGTCAGGATGTGCCATTGTCCCTCAGGGCTGTGGAACAGGCGGGATAGAATCCATGCTGTTTAGAGGACGTGGGAGCGTTGGAATGCCGAATATGTGGTCTAGTTCCTTCTCTCCACAGGGAGAACATGGGAGGTGACATTTCTCTCCTACTCTGTCTACACTAAGTCCAGGAGAGGATGTGGTCAGTACCTGCCCTCTTGCTCAGACCACACACATTGAACTCATTGCTTTTCTCTGTTACCCACAAAGGCCTTCCAACTCTCTGGTTCTGTCAGCTTTCTCTCTCTCTCTTTTTTTTCCTTTTTGAGACAGGGTCTCACTTTGTAATTCAAGCTGGCCTTGAGCTCACTATATAGCCAAGGCTGGCCTCGAAATCACAGCAGTCCTCCTGCCTCTGCCTTATAAGTGGTGGAATTATAGGCATGAGCCATCACACTTGGCATTGTGGTATGTGTTACTGGGGGATTGAACTCAAGGCCTTGCACTTGTCAGGCAAATGCTGAACTACTGAGCTAAATCCCTGACCTTCATCAGCTGTTAAAGGTAGATAGATTAGCTTGGAATCTCGATCATACTTCTGGAGAAAGTCAAGGGAAAAGGGGCATGAGTAGCCACATTCCCATCTAGGTACTCAGTTGACTATTGATTAGTTGCTCTGTCAACTCCAAGAAGCAAATTAGAGCTTGACAACAACCAAGAAGGGTAGGTCCATATTTATATTCTTTTAGGTGTGTAGTCAAAACCCTTTTAAAGAGATACAGGGAGCATTTTTTTTTTCTTTGTGTCCTTGTTGTGTACTGGGCTAGAAGAGATTGCCAGTGGAAGTGCTTCAGTTGTCCATGTACAACCACTTATTTGGTCTCTGTGTTTTCAGGATAATAACAAATGCGTAGTGCTATCTGCTTTTAGAGGTAGGTGATTTAGCTATCAGTCCCTTGGGTGAGAATTGTCCAAGTCTAAGTACTTGATGTGTGTGTGTGGACATTGTATTTCCAGTTAGATGTCACGCTTTTTTTTTTATAGTTGAGGCTGGCCTTGAGCTCACTATGTAACCCAAGCAAGCCTGAAACTCAAGGTAATTCTCCTGCTTCTGCCTCCCAAATGCTGGGATTACAGGCATAAACCACCATGCCTGGCACTGTGGTGTGTGGTACTGATTGCTGGTGGGCATGAGTCACCACACCCAGCATTGTTGTATGTGGTTCCCGGGGTCCGGGGGTCAAACTCTGGACCTTTGATTTTGCAAGGCAGGTGCTGGAACAACTAAGCTAAATTCCTGGCCCAAGACTTGGTTTTATTGCAGGAATGAGGATTAAAAATGAAAGCAAAGTCACAGGAAGACCCCCCCCTTGCTCATTCAGGTTCCCCAAAATTTACTGATTACCCACCCCTTTGGTTTTCAGGTAGTTCATAAGCTTGAGCTTCAGGCAGCATTTGGGAGAGTGTGTGGTCAAATTGTCTCAGGAAAAAACGATGTCAAGTCATTATCCCTGCTTACTGCCCTGAGTTCAGAGAGATGGCTCTGTCATTGTTCTCTGTGGTCTTGGGATTTGCAAATGCCAAATCCCGTGTGTCATGGAAGACAGGGCATCGTATTTGTGGTCCAGAAACCTCAGTCCCTAGGGAAAAGCTGGGAGTTGGGGATCCCTGCTGACTGTTCATATCTGTCTCCAGATATGTGGCCTGCCTGTATCTCCACTTTTCCTATCGAATTTGATGTGGATACAGTATTTTCTTAGTCACCAATGTGTAGGAGACTCTCAGCAAGTTCTGGAATTTCTTTTTAAGGGTGTTGATCTGTGTAATTGTTTATTTCATATATCTATGAGAGTACTAAAGGTACTAAGTAGACTGATGAGTAATATCAGAATATTTTTATTGTTTACTTTTTCATAAAGTTTACTGTATCATCATTAATATAACTCATAGTTTTCTTTGGTAATGCCTTCTGTTATCACATAAAAAGTTCTTTTCTAACAGTTCTGCTTAGTGGACGAAGGGATGACAGTGTTATCCACAAACCTGTTCCACTAGTAGATGGGGTGTATTTTGTTGTTGTTGTTGTTGGAGTTAATGAATGGTAATGGTTTTATTATCCATTGTTCACGTTCTTTTTAATTGGTGCATATTATCAATACAGAATAATGACATTTATTTGGCTATATTGATACACACATATATTTTGATTATTTTTGTACGGAGGCAGAAAGGAAAATAGTCTTGTTACCTGTCAAATAATCCTAGATCTGTGTTTGACCTATTTTGTGGAAAGGAATTTTTTTCTTACCAAGAAATTTTTGAGGGTAAAATAAAGCATTTATGGAAATATTTTGGAATGTGTAATACACTATATAAATGCAACAGTGTTTTTATTTCTTGATAATTTCCAACAGATAACACTTTATATTTTTGTACAGTGAAATGATAGCATTATTTTAAATTTTTGACAGAAATATTCTGTGTTCCTTACTTTTATCCATATTCTGAGTATATGGATCATTGCAGTGCAGCCATAGTTCCTTTTGATTTGGTTCCAGATCAAACTTTAATACTTTTTTGTGGTGCTGGGGATAAAACTCAGCCCTTGTGCTTGCTCGGTACCACTCAAGCTAAATCCTCAGCTCTAATACTCTTTACATTAATATCTTAATATTACATTAGAAAGATTACTTTTGCACATGGCATATAAAAATTGTGAAAAAGCATTGTACCCTACGATAGACTAGAGTTGTTTATATCAAAGTGAGTGATGTTACATTTATACTAGGATTATTTGAAATACATACTTACAGAAAGTTTCCAAATTATGTTATCATAACCAAGATTTACAATAAAAGGCAGATAGAATATACTTGAAAATTTACTTTATGTACTATAAGTTAATGTTGTTGTTTTGACCATAAGTTCTTAATATAGATAGATTTGCATAATGAAGTTTTCACAATCAGCTTTTATTGCATCTTACTTTATTCTTTTGGTAGAAATCAGAGTTATAACCTAGATCTAATCAGCTTTTTTGTTTGGTTGTAGACTGATACCTTCTTCCTAGAAGCTGTGCACCTTGGAAATTTGTACAAAATTGTTATAGGTCATGATGGACTTGGTCCAGGTAAAGATGTTTCACAGAATGAAGGTCTAATTCTACTGTATTTGGGTGAATTTATATATAAGTTTACAAAATAATATGAAAAACTTACAAAAATAGGCATGCAAGTATTTATTTTCTGAAATAAAAATATTTTCCCAAATATTATTTTATTTTTTATTTTTTAAATTTTTTAATCTTTATTGGTACATTACATATACACATCATGATTGCACTCCATAATGGGGATTTGTACCAGTATAAGACAAAACTTAATTCTCATTTTTTCCCATAGCCCTACCCACCCTACTGCCCCCCCATATACATAAAATTTGTTTCCTTACTTCTTTGTTACAATCTCAACATTTTCCCCCTTCTTCCTATTTTACATTGAGCATTTTCTATTTCACAATATATAACATACAATTCTAGGGCTCATTTACATCTTTATTTTCTCATACCAGAGAAAAGATGTGATATGTACCTATCTGTGCCCTATTTATTTCACTTATGAGGATATCCTCAAGGTATGTCCATTTAAGTGGAAATGATTCAAACTTATCATTTTTTATGGCAGAGTAATACTCCACTCTGTAGAAGAACCACAGCTTTTTTATCCAGTCTCCAGTTGATGGACATTTGGGTTGTTTCCAAGATGTAGCAATCACAAATTGGGCTGCTATAAATATGGGTGCACATATGTATTATTTAAAATTTAAATAGATGAATTTTTCTTCAAAGTGATGTCAGTGGGCCAAGTGAATATTCTAAGATGGTCCTAAATGCTGGAAAGAGTGATTGAGAAAAATAGGGGGAGTTTGGGGTTTGCATGTTGCGGCGAGTGGCAGCTTTCTTGCACGCTAGTGGTGGAGGCAGCACTGACGTCTCTCAAGGCGATACTCTTTGAAGGCTTGTGAGTGTCTAACAGTGGAATGTCAGAGACTCTCCTGGTGGCCAAGTTTCAGCTGTGTTTCAGGCCACTACTTTGTGCCTGCTTCCTCCTGGGTTTCCTGTCCTTCCTGTGAAATGACTCACATCCTCCTACTAAATTCATTTTCTTCTGCTATGTGAGTCAGCTGTCAGATAATCTCCATTGGACAGAAGACAAAGTGCTAAATGCACATAGGGAGAAAAGTATAAAAAATCAAAAGGCACAAAATATGATGGTAAAATTTCTTATTAAAAAGTATCAAAGTGTGATTTTCATGTTGAGAACAAAATTTTTGTACAGGTATAGTGAACATGTGTGAATAATAAGATAATTTAGCAGGTTGACAAAGCTAGTTCAGAGGAGGTTATAAGAAATTGAAAAATATACACATACAATCAACAAAAATGAAAGGAATAATAAGATTGATAGTAAAAAATGAACATTATTCATAGTAAAAACATACTTCTGAATCAGTATTCTCTCATGGACAAAATCCATTCACATTTTGAGTAGAAATAAGTCATGTACATCTTGCTTTTTCAACTGTTAGCTAATTTTGTAGAATCTGGGCCCAAATCCATACTAAATGTTGTCAGTACTAGCTCATGAGTCAGTTACCTCTCAGGAAAGCGTTTTGGATGGTGTCCTTGTAGTACATTGAAACTTCATGCACTCAGGTTTTTTGCTTTATTTTTGACCTGAAAAATATTTCCATTTCCAATGACATGTTCTGTGTAGAGATATATTTAAAATATGACAGTAAAAATGAAAGTTTAATGATGTATGAAGAATATGTAGATAAAGCAAAAGGTTTTAGTTTTGATCCTATAAGACACAGTAAAATTGAAGAAAAAAAGAAGTTCAGGAAGGTAATTAAGAGATATAGAAGGTTAATTTTCTTTTGATAGTGCTTAGGATTGTAGGGAGATTCTAGGGAGCTGTTATTCCATAAAGAGCATTGTGACATTGTAAGTAGATGAAGTAAAATCCTCTTAGGTCATCAAAAAGAAATGAGTTGCTTATTTCATTATTTCAATATATGATTTTATCATATATCTCAGATTTTGGCAGGCTAGCCAAGAGCTCCAGTTACTTGTGTAAAATATGACCTTCATTTGAAATCATTGTGAAACATTTTTGTAATGGTTTAAGCCAAAAAGAAAATTTTGCTATGTGGTGAAGCCAAGGAGACTCTGACCTGAGTCATACCCTTGTGTTTGGATCTTCTATTACAACTGTGAGCTACAGAAATCTTTTTTATTTCTGAATGAAGTTAAAAAAAAAAAAGAAAACCTAAGTAAGTTTCTCAAAAAAGGCCATATTCTCTTATCATAATTTAATGATACCAAAATTTAATAAAAATATATGAATAAAAGGGGTTCCTTCCTCCCCACAGCTTTGCCAACATTTGTTGCTGGCCAACTCTGAGACAGCAGCCATTCTTTGTGGAGTGAGATGAAATCTCAGTGTTGTTTTCATCTGCATCTCTTGAATGACCAGTGATGTTGAGCATTTCTTCATATGCTTCTTTGTCTGCTTTTACTTCTCCCTCTGAATAATGTCTGTTCATTTCAGATGCCCATTTTTGAATTGGGTCTTTAAATATGAGTGGGCTGATTTTTTTAAAGCTCTTTATATATTCTAGGTAGTAGCCCTTTGTCTGAGAAATAACTCTTCTCCACTGTTGGTGGGAGTGTAGCCTTATACCACCACTGTGGAGGTCAGTGTGGAGATTCCTCAAAAAACTAGGATTAGAGGTCCCATTTGACCCTGCTATTCCCCTACTAGGGATATACATGAAGAATTATAAGATTCATATCACTGTGACATATGTGCACCCATATTGATAGCAGCTCAGTTTGTGACTGCTAAATCTTGGAAATTACCCAAATGCCCATCAACTGGAGACTGGATAAAGAAGATGTGGGTTTTTTTTTTTTTATACAATGGAGTATTATTCTGTCATAAAAAATGATAAGATTGAGCATTTATAATCAAATGGATGTATCTTTAGGACATACTCATAAGTGAAATAAATAGGTCACAGATGTGTAAATATCATATCTTTTTTGTAGTGTAAGAAAATGAAAATGTAAATGAATGCTAGAGTATACAGTAGATATTGTGAAATAGAAAATATCCAAAAAGAAATGAGGTGTAAGAGTAAATAATGAGGGGAAAAATAATGTGATGATAATAAAAGGGAAAAAACAAAACTTATGTATATAGGGGGCAGGGGATTGGGGGTGGGTAGGGAAATGGGAAAAAATGAAAATTAAGTCATGTCATATACTGGTACAAATTCTCAATGCTGAGTGTGATCATGATGTGTATATATAATGTACCAATAAAGATTCAAAATAAAAAAGTATGTGAGTAAAAAACTTTGGTTATTTAGGTAATTTTAGTCTTCTCTATAATTTTGGGCCAAAGAAAAAAAATCAGAAAATGTGGTGGAGATTCTGCACCCTCCGAGCCTTTGTGTTCAGCAGCCCGGGAGCTCTGTGCACTCTGTCTTCTTGGGTTGTTATGGAAACGTCATCACACAGCCATGATCAGTTAAGTTTGGTCTCTGAGGGTCAACTCCACTTTCAGCTCCTTTCCCTGGAAGTTCAGGGGTGGATTCCCTGGGGAGCACCCCACACCCCAGAACCGCATTAGCACATGCAAAGACAGAGCTTTGGAGAGTCTGAAGGTTTTATTTTATTTTTAAAATTGATTTTATTGATACATATATATTATATAAAATTAATATATATATAATATAATACATACACACACATATATATATATATATAAAATGACCATATTCAACAATGAGGGTACCAGTACATGATACAACTTGATTCTCATTTTTCCCATTCCCCTCCCCTCCAAAATTCTCCACCCTCTCTCTCTCTCAGATTTGTTTTCTTTTTTTACCCATCAAATTTTTTTCTTTCCTTTCCTTAGTAACCCCTGTTCCCCTTTTTCCTTTGAATACTTTCTTCCTATTTCACAATACCCATTGTACATTTTAAAACTCATTTACACCTCAGATGTTTTAGCAGTTGCGTACTAAGAAAAAGGGAAGAGGACCCAAGTACGTATTTCTCATTGTGAATCACAGTGTTGTAAGTAACACTTTGAAAGCGAGAATAAATAAATGAACTGAACATATAAAATGATATTGTATGTAAGAAATAAGGAAATATTGACAATAATATGTAAAATAATATAATAAGGATTAAACATAGAACTCAGAGATAAGAAATTGAACAGCTGAATTAATAAGAATATGTTCTTAGAGAAAAAAGTTTACACATATTCAGTTGAACATTGAAATGTCTAATGCAAAGGAAAAAATAAATACCCAATGTTAGGTTAAAAAATTGAGTATAGAATTTTTTTTTTGAGAAATGGTCTTACTAAGTTGCAAAATTGTTTGGGTTAGGTGTGAACCTGTGATTTAGTGAGACCCTTTTTCAAAAGGTTCTGGAAAGGTAGGTCAGGGTGAAGTCTCTGGGTTCAAGCTACTACTATATTACAATTAGAAAACAAAAGGAATAAGGAAATTAATGAAGAGGTTAGATATAAATCACTGCATAAAAACTGGAAGCTGTTTTATACATTAGTAATATTTGATAGAAAATATAAAGTAAAAAATAGTAACTATATATGTTTCTAGTGTAAGAATTAATGTTAACAGTAATAAATGCAGGCCATCTCTATTATTAGTGTGGCCTTCTCTGAAGTCATATTGTACAGTACTAGAAGTTGTAGCCAAGAAAGTTTGATTTATAGGTCCCACTCTTCTGGGTGAAATGAACCTGTTTGTTCTGCAACACTTACCAGTGCTCATGACTGGTCATTCCGCCTGTGTTGGTGCTCCAGAAGCATTGTTGTTGGTGAGAGAGGTGAAGGTTTTACATTCCACGTCCTGAGCCTCTGACTGGCTATTTCTGTCTTCTGTGGTCCATGTGAGTAAAAGGACTTCAAAATATTGGTAAATAAAATGGTACTAAGATTTCTGCCTTTGACAAAAACAATCTGTTGCTGTACACATTTTATGTAAGATTCCAGACTATAAGGAGAAGGGCCTGCTGCACTTGTTCCTTTGTTGAAGGATGCTTGGTTACACCAGAATGAATTGGAGCATCATGAGGGAGAAATGTGAGAATTATAAGGAGGTAGATAGTTTTTATTAAGAGGAAAAGACATTCTGAAAAGCAGAGCAACAGAACTCATCCAAAAATGAGTGCTGAAGTGGATAGCTGATTTCCTTTTTCTGCCTCTAAGTAAGCTAGTTACAAAAAACCACATAATACACCTATTCATAATGAGCAAAACATAATTATACAATCTGAAAACACAAAATATTATCAAATACAAGCTATATTTTTAATAAACCACTAATTTTGAGATAATTATATGTCCAGATAAAGTTGTATGAAACAATACAGAGAGATTCTCTATTTATTGCCCCAGTGGTAACATCTTGCAATATTAATATTGATACAGTTAGGACACAGATCTAGCATCACTATCATGTTCCCTCCTATATACTTTTAAAAATTAATTTTATTGCAAAATAGGTACATTTTATATAAATATCACAATCATACTCAATACTAACAATTTGTACCAGTATATGACATCACTTAATTCTCATTTTCCCTATTCCCCTATCCACCCTACGATCCCCACCCACTATATACATAAGCTTTGTTTCCTTTTTTGTTACCTATCCCTACCTACATTTCCCTCTGAATATTTTCTGTTTTACAATATCTAACATACATTCCAGAGCTCATTTACATTTTCAGTTTCTCATATCAGAGAAAAGATATGGTATTTACACATCTGTGACCTATTTATTTCACTTATGAATATGTCCTGAAGATACGTGCATTTGAGTATGAATGAATCAGGCGTTGCTTTTTGTAGTTCAAGCTGGCCCCTGAGCTCACTATGTAGCTCATGCAAGCCTGGAAACTCCCACCAATCCTCCTGCCTCTGCCTCCCAAGTGCTGGGATTACAGGCATGAGCCACCATGCCCAGCACTGTGGTGTGTGGTATTAATGGCTGATGGGCATGAGTCACCATGTCCAGCACTGTGATATGTGCTTACCAGAAATCAAACTTGGGACCTTGTGCTTGCAAGGCCGGCACTGGATCCACTGAGCTACATCCTGGGCTTCTGCTGTGTACTTCCATAGCCACCTGTAAGCCCCTTCCCCGCCTGGTGCTCATGTCCCTTTTACTTAACCTTTAAAAACCACTAATCTCTACCATTCCTAAAATTTCTCACTTTAAGAGTTCTATCAATGGAATCATACTTCTTTTATCTGTTAAGATTGATCTTTTCTCTGTATAATTTCCTAAGAGATTTATTTAAATTGTTCATGTCAATAGTTGATTCTTTTTATTGCTTTTTGTACTCTATGGTATAGATTTCCCTCAGTTTAATCATTTACCAATTTCTAGATTGCTAGCAGTTTTGAACTCTGATGAATAAATTAAATAGACAGGACCAAATTATGTGGCATTGGGTTGGTTGGGAGAGAAGGCTCTGTGGACATATAATGAAATACTCTGTTATTAATATTTAGATGAAGGAGAAGCAAACAGATTAAGGTGCAATATGCATATTTACCAATTCCCTACAGTGAATATGTTATATATCACAGATAATAATAAAAAATTGTAAAAAACTGTTACCTAGTGTTATTACAAAAATAATACTTAATTTGACTTAATTCTTTCAGAAAGTTTTCCAAAATAATTAAGAAATACAGGTAAAATGCATTTTCAAAGTTGTAACTTTATTATGCATAAACACAAAAAATTCTCCATTTTTGGGCTGGGGTTATAGCTCAGTGGTTCTGGCGCCTGTTTTGCAAGCGCAAGGGCTTGGGTTTGATTCCCGGTAACAGCATAACAATACTGGGCGTGGAGATTCCTGCCCAGCAGCAACCAGTACCAATACCACAGTGCTGGGCATGGTGTAATCCCAGCACTTGGGAGGCAGAGGCAGGAGGATTGCTGTGATGTGAGTTTGAGGCTGAGCTCAGGGTCAGCCTGAACTACAAAGCGAGACTCTGTCTCAAAAACCTTAAAAAAAAAAATCTCCATTTTTATATTAGGAAATGAACTTTATAGGGTACATCAATATACAAAAGTATCATAAAGCTTGAAAAATGATGTCTAAGAATATTCAGGAAAAAATGTGAAAGTACAGATCTCAGTTGTAAATGTCAGATGAATATGGTAGGTATATGTTTTAGGCATTTAGTGCTGTAATAAATAACCCCAATATCTGAGAAGCTTTACACAGATCATGTTTCCTTGCTGTTTACATAGCAGCCTAACACAAGTTGGAAAGTGTCTCAGGCAATTGTTTCTCAGATGGTTAATCAGGGATCAGGGCCAGGCTCATCTGTGGCTACTGTAGGTGCTACCTGGCTTCCAAGGTCACCAGAGAAGGAAAAGTAGCCAGAGACTCTCGGCAGGACGTATTTAAGGGCTACAAGTGACTTACATTGTTATTTCATTCCACCATCTAGAAATTAGTCAGATGAGTCTCCACCTAATTTCCAGGGAGGCTGAAAAAGTGTAGTTCTTCTATAACAAGAGAGAAGAAACAGTATGATGTGTATGCATGTACTGTAGTAGGGTATCAACTCTGCATAGTAGGATCCAATTTGAAAAAGGTGTACACATACATCTTTCATCATTATATAAAATAATAACACATTCAGAATTTATTATGGACTCCTATTCTCCCTCCCAAATTCCTGTAGGGACAGCTTAGATTTCTCTAGGAATTATTTTCTGGTTATAATTCCAGAGCTGGGTCTTTCTCCCTTAGGGAAAAGCATGCTGAAAATGCAGACAGTCTGTTTTTATATGGATAGATATATAGCAACTTAGTAACGGAATTACTGTTGATGAAAAGTCAAATCCCTCCTTACCTCCAAGCATTTATAGGCTTTTCAACCCATTTCCAAGTTCTGTTAACTTTTATTTTCCTTAAAGAATACAAGTAATTTTTTTGGTAGCACATAAAATGAAATTTAATAAAAATGTTTTGAGGGATGACATTCCAGGCAGAGGAAACACTATGTTTAAAAGTACAGGATTGTATGTACGAATCATTTGTGGCAGTGATTTTCAAGGTGTTGTTTCTGGGCCATCAGTATAGCCTGAAAGCTTGTTAAAAATTGAGTTCCTAGGCACAGTTGTAGGATGGCCACCCATCCTGTTTGCCTATGTCCCTTCTATTTTTAGCACCGAAAATCTCATACATTGGAATGCAAACTAGGACAGCTCAGGCTGCTTATCTGTGGCCTACTGAGTCAGAAACGCTTGAGTGTGGGCCCCTCAGTCTGTGTTTTTATAATCCCTCCTGGCAATTGAGATGTCCGCTAAGGCCTGAGAAGAGCTGACGGAGGGAACTGTGAGGAGTGTGGCGCTGCTCAGTGAGGGGAGAGTGTGGTGAGGGAGGAAAGCTGCTGAGCCAGCAGAGACTGGGCAGGGAAGGCCACTGTCACTTTGGTAAAAGTTGCATCCTGAAGCTGATTAGTGTGAAATTGTCAACTCAAGGATTTCAGTTGAGGTAGGAAATACTATATTATGAACTGTACTTTCATATACAGTACTGTGAAGACAAAACCGTATTGTGGTTCAGATCTACAGTGTCGTGTTCAGGAGAGAGATTGGATCATGAAGGTGCTGCACACACCAGTGGCTTGAGTCACAGCTGAATATGCCCTTAGTAGGTGTGGTCTGGCCACGTGACCTGGACTTCTATCCTCCCTCCAGGGCTCCCGCCTTCCCTCTCCAGGCCACCGTGACACGAGCAGCTTTCCTCTCGCAGACCCTCTTACCTTGGGTTTCTGGGTCAGAGCCAGCCAACCATGAACTGAAAATATGTGCCAAAATAAACCTCCCCACCTTTAAGATGTGAATGTCTAGTATTTTGTTTGGGCAATGAGGGAAATGACTAAGATACTCCATTTTACCAATACATGAAATAAAATTATATTTTAACTAAGCCTAGTTTGCAAGTTAATACAAAAATGAATATTTCAAAAGAAATCATTACCTTCATGGTTATCAGCCTTTACCTGTCTGTGAGCTTTCTGAATGCTTGTTCATTTTTTAGGCAGTGAACACGTTTGTATTTCATGTAGAGAGTCTTAACCCAAATATGAACTTGGATGATTTTTGAAAAATAGAAAGTATTATTAACTCATCAAGTATGTATTCTTCAGGAGCTGTTAGGTCCAGGATTATGAATACAGTTTATAAAATGAAGAGCAGCTGCAAGATTATTCTAGTTTCATGGGTTTGGAAAATGTATTGAAATCATACTATAAAATGTGGGGCTTCACCATAATGCTGTGTTTTTGTGACGTGCATAATACTGTTAAATGTTTCTTGCAGTCAATTTAATGTTATAATTTGCTTTCTTTGAAAGTTGCCCATATATTTGAAAATAAGACCCTCTGTCTTTAAAACTGAAAATAATCCGTGCAATGTATATATCAGACTACATTTTTCTTTCTTAAATTTTTCTTTAGGAAATGGGTGGTTTCTTGATGATGTTGTGGTCAAGGACCCCACAACAAATGAAGACTACGCTTTCTTCTGTCACAGGTTTGTAAGTGTGTTTTTACATTGAATATGTTCATTTCCTACTAGTTCCAAGTTCATGTATGTTAGTGAACTTGGTAGTTTACTCAGTTATTCCTGGTCCTTGATGCTTTGTCATATAATTTTTATGACCATAATCTTACAGGCTGCTGCTTCTGTGGAGAAATAAATCTTTTATGTTTAAATTATTTCTGATGATATAAATTTAATATTAATTGACGCTCCAAATGAGATTCAAACATAGTAAATGTTTGTGGTAGCTGTTGTATGAGCTTCTTAAATCACCATGGCATCACTGACCCATTGTCCGTATGCCTTGATTTTCCAGTTATTTTGCCAGTAGCGGTAACAGATTTGCTGTCTCTTTCACTTTTTTGCCTTTTTCCTTACAGAACCAATACTAGCCACTTATTGAATAATTAAATGGAGTTTAAACTAGTTAGTGGTCAAGTAACAGGAGAAAATAATTGATCTAAAGGTTGTAAAATCTATAACTTCTGCAGTTAGCAGGCTAATGGATTGAGTGACTCACTTGTGGATTAGAGAAAACAATTTATCCTTAGCAGAAAACAGCAGATTCTTCCTCTTTTTATCTCCCTTGCAAGCTTACATTCTCTTTAGGATTTCATTTTCCATTCAGTACTATTACTTTTTTAATTAACCAGTAGCTGTAGTTTTTTTTTTTTTTTTTTTCAATTTATACTACCCATTATTTCTTAGTTGATAGATACTTGCCAAAAAGTTTTGGTACATACAAAGCTTAAAATAATTAATACATTTTTTTCCCCCACAGATGGCTGGATGAAGGGGAAGATGATGGTAAAATAGTTAGAGAACTGTATGCCAGGGACAACAGTATCTTCTCTGCGAGTGAGTCTCGTGCCCACACTTTCTTGGTGTTGAGGTGACTGAAGAAAGCATGATGCTGTTGAAAGTAATTGTCTTCTCTTTGTTTTTCTTCTCAGGGCAGAAGCTAGAACTTCAGAGGAAAAAAACAGTAAGATTTTTCTTTGGGCTTTACATTATTTAGTACATCAGTACAAATAGCTATTTGATGTGTTAAAAGAGTTTATAGTGTTGCATGAGGGATGTTTCTTAGTTCTCTTTCTGTATTCTCATACAGCACTTTTGGTTTTTGTTTTAGTGGGCTGCAGAGAGCTGGAAATTCATGAAAGGAAATACTCTTCAGTTCTATAGCAGGCTGACCAGGGGGTTTATTCGTCTGCACCCGGATGGCACAGTTGATGCTAATGGAGAAAAGACAGATAAATATGGTAAAGCCAATCAACAGAGTATATGTTGCCAGGCGGGCCTGGGAACCAAAGGAAGGCAGATTTCTAAGCACAGACTAATTGATGCTTTTTTTTCTTTTTTCATTTGGTTTTATAGCTGGGTTAGGCCATTCATACAAACAACTAATAGACAACTGGCTTACATGTGGATAGATAGTGGCATTATGTAGAATGGTGCTCCATGAACAAATTTATATTTGGTATTATTTAATTAAAGAAAATACAGGAAATTAACATTATTCATAAAAACAGCATTATGGCTCTTCAATATGAATATTTAAGGAATTAAGTCAGTTCTTACAAATTTTCAGTACATGTTCTCTTCAAGATAGTTTGAAATCCACAGAAATCATGAAGATCTTTCCCTTGATGTCAGAGATTCATAATTTAATGAAAGAGACAAGCACATGTAATCCTTCTAATCATGCTTGTTTGTGGTTAAAGTCCCAGTCAGGTACAAAGGAGAATCTAAGCAAAGAAAAAGATAATTTGGTGCTTAATTTCAATATGTAGTCAAACTATAACTATAAGAATGGACAAAAAACAAATTGATGATGATAGGATCTTTTTTTTTTAAACTATAAACCCAAACCTCCAATTTTTTTAACTTTGGAACTTCACCATTTTCAGTAAAATTTTCTTGCACTATCTTTGAATGTAGTCTCCTTTTTTTTTTTTTTGAGACTGTGCTGTTCTTGTAGCTTCCAGAATGTGCTGGGGACACAAATCTACAGCATGTCTGCCAAATGCTTCCTTCTCCATTATACATCAGAGATCCTAGGGAATACACCGATTTTCTGCTCTATGAAAATATGTAGTTTTCTAAAAATACTTCCAAATAACTTCTGCTTCCAAAATTAATTAGTTCTTAGGTATTTTCTTTAATTATTAGCTCCCACCAGGGATTACTTATCCATTTAGATCACTCAAAATAGCCTTTCATGTCCTGTTCCCTACTGCCAGTGTCTCTTTATGAGTATGGTAGATTATATTTGGAACTATGGCATGAAAATATCTCCCATCGTTAAATCAGAAACTGAGATGGATCTAAATTTTGCCTGACTTGTAGGAAACAAGATCACTGGGTTAAGAGATCAAAACTATTTATTTCTCACATTATATGTAACAACTAGGGCAATATATATCCATTCCCTGAATCTTAGTCCCACGGCGGGATACCTCAAGGGTCTGATGATACTGACGCATGCAGCTGGTTAAGAGAGAAAAATTACCAAATTAGGAAACTCTGATCTTATGTAAGGTTGCCTATTCTTTCTTCCAAAGGATAAGACAAAAATATAGGCGTGCATGAGTGCATGTTTGCTTGTGCACGTGCACACACATGCACATGGAGTGGGCAGATGGATTTATCCTTATTCTGGAATGCGAGGAAATTTCCAAGGTGAAGAGAAGGTCTCCCTTACTCCCCTGGGGCCTACTGAAAAAACAGGATGTCTTTAACACACTGCTGCATCTCTTTAGAAAAATGTTTCGTGTCTACTCACAGATACTGGACCGTGGGGGAAATACGAAGGATAATTTCCTTCTAGCACCCTTCCCACAGGCTAGTTTCCAAGGGACCTTGTCACTGCTGTTGCATCAGGTTTGGATTAATAGAACACAGCTGAAGCAGCATTTTAATTTCCAAAATCTGCTCCTTTTCTGTTTTCACTCCTAGGATTAATCTTTCTCAGACCAGCTTTTTACTGTAGGAAGCCCAGGAAGTTATTTGCCTGAGAAAGGAGCTCACTCTTAGGCAGACACCCCTGGGTTCCTGACTTAGAGCCAGTACCCAAGTTTCTGTGTAGGCCAGACTCCGGTAGATAACAAAAACTGAAAAGCTTTTTACTCTTCATTATTTCTAGAATCTTAATATACTACCCCTGTAACACAGAAAGCATAATGAATAGCTCTTAAATAGGCCGGTATAAAAGAGTATGTTCAGTTTGGGGCCACTGCATCTGCGTTGGGATTGGAGCTTCCTGGCCTCCAGGCCCATACCAAAAGAGTGCCCAGGGACTGAGTATAATATAGGGCAGCGCAGCGGAGGTGGCGTTGGAGGCAGTGTTTGTCGCCATTGCATCCATGCCGGGGTTGGAGCTTGCTGGCCTCCAGGCCCACGCTGGAAGAGCACCCAGGGACTGGGTATAACAGCAGACAGTGCCACGGAGGCGGCGTTTGGGGCCATTGCATCCGCGTTGGGGTTGGAGCTTCCTGGCCTCCAGGTCCACACTGGAAGAGTGCCCAGGGACTGAGTATAACAGTTGGCAGCACTGCGGAGGGGGATTTAGAGGAGGCATTTGTCGCCATTGCATCCGTGTTGGGGTTGGAGCTTCCTGGCCTCCAGGTGCACACTGGAAGAGTGCCCAGGGACTGAGTATAACAGTTGGCAGGGCCGCAGAGGCGGATTTAGAGGTGGCATTTGTCGCCATTGCATCCGTGTTGGGGTTGGAGCTTCCTGGCCTCCAAGCCCACACCGGAAGAGCACCACAGGACTGAGCATAACAGAGGGCAGAGCCAGGGAAGCGGTAGCCCACTCCATCTCAGCCAAGGAAGGCCAAAGTCTGACTTTCTCCACATCAACTGCAGAAGCACAACCAGGGACTCGATATTGGTAAGTAGATGGGCCTGTTCGAACATCAGCCAGTACCACTGCAGCTGCACAGGGCCTGCAGCCTACTGGCCTCTAGGCTGACTGCACAAACGAGCCCAGGGACTCTGTATTGGTGAGCATGTGGGCCTATTGGATCCTCAGGCAGAGCCATTGTAGCAGTGCAGGAGCCAGTGCCTTCCTACCTCTAAGCTGGGAGAAACTGTTCTGACCATATTCTTTGAGTGCCTCATATGTTGTGCCAAAACTAGGGGTTTTTCTTTAGGTCCCAACACAGACTGTAAAGAACAACCTAGGAAACACTGATATTCTAAGGTTCCTAAATAGCAACAAACATCGCCAGAAAACAGGGCAGGTATAAAGCAATGAAAAAACTCAGAGATGAGGAAACACTCAGAGTCTCAGATACAAAGATCCTCACCTCAAGGTAACACAGGGGGAAGGGAAATAGAGAAGTTTGAAGGCCAGTCTCCAGGGTCCTTGGAAATGGTAATCAAAGCAGATCTAGTAAAATGGAAATAAGAACTGATCTCTGAGATGAAAGCAGAGACATTGGACACTGTAAACACAGTGATTAACAAAGCCAAAGAGGAAATCATGGAGTTGATAGAATCCAAGATAGCAAAAGCAATGGAACCTTTTAAACACCTACAAGCAGAAGCCCAGGAAGTTAAGAAAGAAAATGAAAGTTTGCGCAATAGAATGAATATGGCAGAAGACCGAATATCAGACCTAAAAGATAGGATCTTAACCAATGAACAGGAAAGGCATAATCTATTGAAAAAAGCAAGGGATAATGAAAAATCAATCCAACAGCTCCTAGATGATTCAAAAAAGAATAGCGTAAGATTGATTGGAGTCACTGAGGAAGCAGGAGACAATGCTAAAGACATTAAAAAACTATTCACAGAGATAACGGTAGAAAACTTCACAGGAAAAGGAAAAGAATTGGACATACAAATATATGAAGCATACAGAACTCCACATGCTCATGACATGAAAAAATCTACACCCAGGCATATAATTATAAAAGTTCCAGATATATATATATATAAAAAGAGTGAAATATTGAAAGCAGCCAGAGAAAAGAAAACAGTTACATTCCAAGGGAAACCTGTCAGGATCACAGCAGACTTCTCAACTCAAATAGTCAATGCAAGAAGAGCCTGGAGTGAAGTGTTTCAAACCCTAAAGGAAAACAACTTCCAACCCAGACTGATGCATCCTGCAAAACTATCCTTCAAAATTGATGGGGAAATAAGATACTTCCATGACAAAGAACACCTTAAAAACTTCACAAATATAAAACCTGTGCTTCAAAACATTCTAAAGAATATCTTGGAGAAAAATAAGGAAAGTTACAAATCCATGAGACCTAACCGAGTCAACCCATGGGACCAAATAAGAAACTGATGGGGAAAGGGCAAAAGTAGAATAACAGAGTAAAGAATAGGAAAACTTGGCAGCACTAAATTTGCCTATATCAGTCATAACCATTAATGTCAATGGACTTAATGCACCAATTAAGAGAAACAGAGTGGTAGACTGGATCAAAAAGCAAAATCCTACAATCTGTTGCATATAAGAAACACACCTAATTCAGAAAGAAACCCATGGACTAAAAGTAAAGGGATGGAAAACAGTACTGTAGGTGACAGTAAATACCAAGAAAGCAGGAGTGACAATTTTATTTGCAGACAGAATAGACTTCAAGCCAAAACTGATAGAGAGAGATAAAGATGGACACTATCTTTTAGTTCAGGGAAAAATCCAAGGGACAGAAATCACAATCTTAAATATCTATGCTCCAAATTCTAATGCACCCAACTATATAAAACAAATATTAATGGACTTGAAAAACCAGATAAACTACAATACAATAATAGTAGGCGACCTCAATACCCCACTGTCACAAAGAGACAGATCGACTGGACAAAAAGTCAATAAGGAAATCCTTGAGCTCAACCCAGACTCTTCAGCAAATAGACTTAATAGATGCCTACAGAGTATTTCACCCCACAAAGTCAGAATATACATTCTTCTCAGCTGCTCATGGATCATTCTTTAAAATAGACCATGTGCTCGTTCATAGAACAGGTTTAAGCAAATATAAAAGGATTGAAGTTATCCCTTGTATACTGTCGGATCATAGTGCCCTGAAATTGGAGCTGAATAGCAAAGGAAAGCCCAGAATCTTCACAAACACATGGAAACTGAACAACATTCTGCGGACCAACCAATGGGTCACAGAAGAAATTAGAGAAGAAATTGAGCAGTTCTTACAACTAAATGATAACACCAGTACAACATATAGAAATTGATGAGACACAATGAAAGCAGTTCTATGAGGAAAATTCAGAGCAGTGAAAGCCTACATCCAGAAAACGGAGCAAGCTCAAAAAAACAAAAAAAATAACAACATAAAAAAACACAATTTAATGCTGAACTCAAGTGACTAGAAAGAGAGGAGCGAAACAAACCCAAAGCTCGCACTAGGCAAGAAATTATAAGGATCAGGGCAGAAATTAATGCAATAGAAACCTAGAGAACAGTTCAAAAACTCAATGAATCCAAAAGTTGGTTCTTTGAGAGGATAAACAAAATTGATAGAACCTTAGCCAACCTCATTAAACAAAAGAAGGAAAAGGTTCATATCTATGCTATTTGGAATGAGAATGGAGAAATTAGTACCGATCCAGAGGAAGTCCAGAGGATAATAAACACCTACTTTGAAAATTTATACTTCAATAAAATGGAAAATGAAGAAGAAATGGATAGATTTCTAGACACATACGAACTCCCAAAGCTGAGTAAAGAAGATATAGAAATGTTAAATGCCCCAATAACAATCTGTGAAAATGAAAATGTAATTAAAAACTTGCCAACAAAGAAAAGCCCTGGACCTGATGGTTTTACTGCTGAAATCTATAAAACTTTTAAAGAAGAGTTAGTACCTCTACTTCTTAAACTCTTCAATGAAATTGAAAGGGAAGCAGTACTCCTAAACTCATTCCTGGAAGCAACCATTACCCTGATTCCAAAAGCAGAGAAAGACCTAACCAAAAAAGAGAACTACGGGCCAATATCTCTAATGAATATCGATGCCAAAATCCTCAATAAGATCCTGGCAAACAGAATACAGAGAATTATCAAAAAGATTATACACCCTGAAAAAGTTGGATTTATTCCAGGGATGCAAGGATGGTTAAACATACGTAAATCAATCAATGTTATGCACTATATTAAGAGGCTTAAGGACAAAAATCATATGGTTATCTAATTGATGCAGAAAAAGTGTTTGACAAAGTACAACACCCATTTATGTTCAAAACTCTAAAGAAGACCAGAATAGATCGTCTGTATCTCAAGCTAATAAAAACTATCTA
>PVIR01016005.1:0-37329 GCA_004026965.1 Petromus typicus
AGGGGAAACCCAGCTTGGTTCAATAATTTAAGTCACATGAAATGTCTTGAAGTGGCTTTGAATGGCTGAGACCTGGCTTTGCCATTCAATGGCTGAAGGGCCTTGGGAGTCCCACAACTTTTCTGAGCTTTGTTTTGCTCACTTGTAGAACGGACAAGAGAACACCTATTTCCAGAAGGCCTTCTGCAAGGCTACTGGTGAAGCTGTTTTCCCATAAGAAGCATGCCCAGCCACTCCCAAGCCAGGCTAATTTGTTATATATATATATGTGTGTGTGTGTGTGTGTGTGTGTGTGTGTGTGTGTGTGTGTCTTTATATATTTATAGAGAGAGTCTTTGACAAGTGTCTCTCTGTACCATCACGGCAGCCTTATTACCCCATGTGGATTCCAACCACTTATTTTTCATGGTCATTTGATTTTGAGAATGAGCCTGTAGAGTGCTAGTTTGACAAACAAAACAGATGAGGAAACACTGATTTTTTATGAGTCAGACTTTTTGTTGAATTGTACTCAGCAGCAGTGTTCACTGTGTTTTTGATCATAACTTGTAAAGACACTCATGAAAGAAGATATCCAGAACTGCTTCAAAAAGTGACAGGAATGATGGGATAAGCATGTTGAAAGTAAGAATTCCTTGAGCAGGATTAATAGCAATGCATCTTTTATTACAGTAATTTAAAAAAGTTAAATAGTATTGTATTTTTATTGTACCCAGTAGTAGAATTGGATGTGCTCGTGTGAATCATAAAGCATTTTAACAGTGAACTAACAGTATTGACTGAGTACTACATGCTGAAAGAACTCTGAGTTCTTGACATGCATTGTCTCATTTGACTCCTACGACAACCTTGAGAAGGATATTACTATCTGAGCTCCATTTTTAGAGAGGAGAAATGGGCAGAAGATGTCAGTATCACTTAGATAAGGTCACACAGCTCATAAGCAGTAGGGGCAGGATTCAGACCCGAACACGACTCTTCCAAACCCTTGTTCTGAACAAGCTCTGTGAACTGGAACAAGTTCCCTTCTTACCTTTCCTGCATCTGGGATTGCTATTCTGTACTAGGGGACCAAGGAGGGAAGTCCTGGTCACGGATAAGAATGTAAAGCCATGTGGATGTGAATGTTGTTGACATTATTACTCTTCTTTCTTTCCTTTCCTATAAGCTTCCCAGATCATTTTCCAGCAAGCATCTACCTGGAAGCAGTCAGGTGAGGGGCTCAGTCAACTGCTGCTCCCTGGAGGCCCCTGATGGAGACAGAGCAGCCCAGAGGCTGGCAGAGGTGAGTAAACAAGGCGTGTCCTTGGCTTCCTTGTGAGTCCTGAGGTTCGTTTTAATAAGAGTAGAAGGGACTCAGGAAAGCCAGTTTTGGTGCAGTCCCCACATGCCCGCAGTGTCTCCTCCTCCTGATGATACCTCACTTGGTTAGTGCGGTTACTTAGATGTCCTCCCTTCATTTAAAAACAGTCACTCACATTGGAAAACTAGGTGGAAAGCTCTACGGTGAAATCAACTAATTTCAGTTTTGCAAAGCTGGCTTGCTTGGGCCCATTCGGGCCGTTGGTTGGCTGTGATCACCCTTCCAGCAGAGTCTCAGCAGAGCACACAATTGATCAAATTTTCTGAGCTAAGATTTTCTTTTCATAACAAGGAAAATCTTTTAAAATTGAATTGTACTGTAAAATTAAATGGCTGAATCTAGGTCAATATCCCATACTCCAAAGAAGTAATTATTAAGAATTAAGGAAAACTCACTGGAAGCTGTGTTTTTCCATTTCCAACACAATCTCAGACACTAAGAAGAGTCGTGAGGAATCTCTCCCTTCGTTGGCCTTGGGGTCCGGTAGGAGATGTGGCATGGTACCCTTTATTAGTGAGGCAGATGGTCCAGGCTAAAACATATCCTTCACACCCCAGCTGACATCTTTTTTCAAAGTGTGCCAATTGCACCTATATTTTTGTAAATTTCCAATCATTTTAATTATTCCCCAAGCCTCTCATATACATCAGATATCCTGCAGGGGCCAAGCAGTAGACTAGCACTCTTCTTTCTCCAAACTCTTCGCTGAAATACTTGAGCATCCTTGGAAACTGCTGTTGTTTGCTTACAGTTCTCTCAGTGTCTTCACTCACTCCTTGTCCTGAAGGTAACTCAGATACCTGACACAGCTTTCTGTAAGTGGAGAGAACGCCCTGTGTTTGAAGGGTATGTCACAGTGAAGGATTTCACTTCTCTGAATCTTAGTTTCCTCATCCAAAATTGGGAAGCAAATGGCCATCTCCTAGATCTGCTGTGGATGAGAGGAGGTAATGGGTTGAAGTGTTTAATACAGCTCATATGGTAAATTCCTCTGTTTTGATTATAATGAAAAGAAAAGGAAGGAATAGCTGATTATTCCTTTGTATTTGCCACCTCAATCCCCTCCTATAAGCCTTGCATATTGTTTGACTTGACTATGAGCTTCTCTAAATCTTTGCTATGAGAATGTTCTCACACTTAATGATAAAAAGAATAAACTCAGTAAGGAGATGTCGCAAATATATATTGAAATTGTTCCATCAGCTTATTTTTGCTGAATTTTAGAAAGAAAGTAATTACAGACAACATGACATATCTTCCTGAAAGACTTCAGCAAGCGTCTCTAAAAGGTAGAAACAGTCTCCAATGCGAACATCTTACCATTTTATCATCTTACTTTGCAATGGGCTATAAGTATTTACTAAAATCACCTTCATGGCACACGGTGATCTCTTCTGTCTTGAACCCATGCTGCTGGGTTGGGAAGGGGAGAAATAAGCATTAGAAAGAGAAGCAGAGTCCACAAGACCAAGTCTGAATCTGCTGAACCTAAATCATGGCAGCTAATTCCACTTGTGAGTTTAAATAATTACCAATAAATAGGTCAAGAAACCTCCTCGAACAAAGTAGTTGGAAAAAGACAAACTTCTAAATTTTCAGATTCACAAAAAGCAGCCAATCCTGAGAAAGTGCAGAAAGATACCATGATGTCCAGGGGTTCTAAGCTTCTATACCCTGTGTTCGAGACCCCATCATGTTGCTGTCCAGCTGCTAGAACACACATTGAACAGCCCTTGATGATCCATGTGCTGGGAGCTTCAGGCCCCCAAAGGTGCTTGTGGGAAGTGGAGAAATCTTTAGGAGACCGGCCATGGAGGGAGGTTCAAAGGTCCTTGGGTGTGACCGTGAAAGGGATCTCCTCTTCCCTCTCACTGTCTGACTGTGTGTGCCCCACCTCGGGCCCCTGGCCACCTGACTCCTGCAGACCTAAACATAATAGTTCTTCTTAGTCATGGACTGGAGCTTCCAAAACCAGGAGCCAAAATAAACCTTTTTCTTTGTAGTTATCTCAAGTATTTTATTACAATGGCAGACAGATGACAAGCACCTTAGTTTATTTAAATCTCAGTTATGATATTCAACCTCTCTTTTCCTAGAGTCCCCATGGTGAAGGAGATTTCCTCACTTGGAGAGACATGGTTTCTCTGATTAATTACAATCACTTTGGCATGGAAATTATGGGTAGAAAAAGAAACCAATCAAATGGCTACTTTATCTTCTGTCAAACGTGCTGCTAAGACATGGCTAGCATTTTTTATATCGCTACTGCTCATTGCCTGAAAGTGGGATTCCTCAGTGGTCTAAGTGGCCCTTTCCTCTGGGACTCGCCCCAGTCCCTTGGCTGATGGGGGGGGGAGGTGCTGTGTCACTTAATACAAGATCTCTGTCAGCACAGCCCACTGACCTCCAGGGGCGGCAGTGGTCATAGTCTGCAGAAAAATTATGGTCTCACAGTGGCATTTCATCACAGCTCTGTACTCCTCTGAGACATGGAGGGAAGTTCTCTTCATATTTCTTTTAATGAAAGCATAAGAAGAAACAAGATGATTAGTAAATGAAAAATGACTTGTTGACAGGATAGGTTTGCTATCTTTATTGCCATGTGGAAAAGGGAGGCCCAGGCCTTGGCCAATCTTCTTCAGAACAATAAACAACAGTGCTCCTCAGGAATAGGAAAAATATTTATGGAACAGTGGAGCAAGGTCCTCGAGGAGATTTTTCCCTGACATGATATCACACAGTCATGATGAATGTGCATAAAATAAAATCATTCATGTAGAGAAATTAACACTTTTCCTAATACATTTAAAATGTTCCAAAAACATTGTTTATTCTGGGCCTAAGTAAAGATGTGGTTACAAAAGAACCAACTGCATCTTAGTCCACAGGAAACTGCCTTTAAGTAGGAAAGTCATTTCAAGGAGAATCTACTAAGAAAGAGAAAAACTCTTTAGAAAGGTGTAATTTGCCCAGAGGCTCTAGTATCAGAAACCACATATCTATTAGGAGACAACAAGAAATCCACTCACAGTCCCTTTGGAAATTTTCTGCAATAGATGGAACAGGAAAGGAAAAAAAAATTACATATATAAATTTTATGTGTACACACATCTATCTGGATATAGGCTCACATTTTAATTTGCTAAATAATAGCTCTTTAATCATATTCTAAATAACTTATACCTATACTTTAATAAATAATTAAGTTTCATATATAATTGAATTTTAATAATTTTAATAAATAACTTGTCAAATTATTTAGTAAATTATTTAAACTTAAAATTAAATCTCCCATTAAATAATTAATCTTTCTCCTCCAGTATCCACCCTGGAAAATGGTATTAATGATCCTTTTCCTCATGAAATTATTCAAAAACTACACTAGAGTACAGGTGAAGCACTTCACACAACAGGCGCAGATGGCGCTCTCACCACCCTTAAATCGTACGTGTACAGTGCCTGGCTCCCACTTCCTGTTTCCTGGAATCTGTTCTGGACTTCCTGTGACAGCTGTGCAGTTTTCCACTAGGAGCCATTCTCAACTCAAGTGATTTGGATTTCATACATGGAAAACGACTGAAAATTGACCCAGCCCCAGGCCACATAAGAACTCCTCTTATTCTTTACAGCTTCCTGTACCACACTGTGTCCAAAGGACGGGCAGGTCTGCATGACATACTGAGCTCTTTGTGTTCCTAGCACCTGACCTGGAGTCTTTGATGCACTAGACCCTTGCTTAATAGATGCTCTCAAAAGAAAAGGAGTAGAATGCCTCAAGACAAGAGGGATAAATAGGAGCTCACTGACAGTACAGTTAAATGAGTCTAATTGATTGGGATGTCACTCTCAATAGTGGCTGATTAATGAATAGACTTCACTTAGACTGCTGGGCGGTCTCTGCTGGTGTCCCGAGACCCATTAGTGGGCATCATCTAGTTTGGCAGCGCACAAAACACTGCCTCTACCCTTAGCCTGCACTCGTCTTTTTGTTTCCTGTTTTAATTTACTATTGTCTCTGACTTAGTTATATCTTGTCACTGGAACGTGCTTCCTGACACCAGCAAATTAAAGGGGAAGTGTAATTTGGCTCATAGTTTGTAGAGGCTTCAATCCATATTCATAGTCCATAGAGTTCCAAGGCAGAGTGGCACAGCAGCGGCTCATGGCAGGCAGGAAGCAGAAGGAGACCCACCTCTCCCACCAGGCTCCACCTCCCTACACCACATTTAGCTCTGAACTCCTCACGGGATTGGTCCCCTGGGATCTAATCACCTCCAATGAGTGCATGAGGCTCGGGGGACATCAACATTAAACCGTAACAGTTTCCTCACAGTATTTCTTCCTTGCTGCAATTTGTGGGGCACAGTTGCTAAGTCTGCTTTGATCACTCCCCTTGTAGTCATCTCGATTCTTAATACTTTCCATGTCTGTCCTTTCGTTTCCCTCTCATTCTGCCTAGCATTATTACCTCTACCTGTCTTTGGTCTTGATCTTTATCCCTATAGATGATTCCTAAATAGTTTTCATGGTGCTGAATTTGTTAAGGAACCCTAAGTGCCTAGAATATTTTCCGTTCAATAAACAGTTGTTCGAGTACTAGTTTCTTTGGCTCTCACTTCACTTTTCCAAACCATCTTGCAAATTAATCTTCATAAAATCACAATTTTATCATGCTACTGCCCCATTCAAAATGTTTGACAGTTCTCTGTTTATCTGCTAAATCCAAATGAATTAGTCCAGTGTATGCACTTTTAGATCGGCATCAGGGGAGTTTTTCCGTGTATTTTTTCAGCATGGACTGCATGACTTTGATTTCCCGTCCCACCTGTGTGCTCCTCACTCATCATGACATCTTCCAGCCCCTGCCTGCACTAGGAGGCATATATTTTTGCCTTTCATTTGACATCTGTCTACTCAGACAAGAAATCAAAGGAACAGTTATGGATGACTATGTGAGAAATTTAAAGTTTTTCAATGCTAAAAGGTATTATGCAAATATACAAAGCTTATAAAGAAATAAATGTTAAGTAAAAAAATAAACATTACAACATAAAAACGTGATAACATACAAAAGACTTTTGCAAATTGCTTTGCAAAAAAGACAATAAATGAAACACAAAGACTGTAAAAATATTTAAGCAATAAATAATAAATGAAAAATACCAAGACTGAATGTTAGAGAAATGAACATATGCAAACTTCTATATTACATTTCACCATCAGATTTGAAAACAGAGTCAGATGTTCTCATCTATTGCCCCTGACCATGTAAATGCTATGTTCTTGGGAAATCCAATGTAAATTATTAAAATAAAAAGTAAACAATTTTAATGTACCCCACAGAGTTTACCACAAGGATTACAGTGAAGACAGACACCATTAGATATTCTTTATACATTTTTCTTTTGCAGAACTTTTTACATGTTTTGTGTTACAGAAAGGATAAAATACTCTTGCAATTTGAAAAATACACCATTAATGAGGTAAGATGGGTGTTGGTCTTTATTCCCCCGAGTTCCACCTCAAGTTAATTTCTAATTTCTCTGAATGTGTTATTTTTTTACTAATTTATTACTTAGTCCTTTATTATTACTACTTTCTAAGTGCTGTTTGAACTATTTTTTAAACAATGCATTCTTACTGAACTGTTTGTATTAATGTCAACTATTCAGAGTATAAGTTTTGTTTTTTGGTAAGTGTAGAATGTTCTTGAGTGTTATTCAAAGCTCCACACCTTACTCACTTGTTTACACATTGAATACATTTTTTCACTTTTTTATTGGTTACACAGATTAATGTACTTCATTTTTGGCAAGTTCATGCATACACAGAATATACTATGATAAGTTTTACTCTGAGCAAATATTATTGGATTTCAACTAGCTACCAATCTTAATTGTGGGTGCAGCACCCCGTTGGATAAAGTGTGATCCTCATGAAGAGTTCGGCACCTAGGAGGCACTGAATAAGGTTTCTAAACTGTGTAAATTACTACAGGAAAATTGCAGTGTGACTTATGGCCATCTACAAAGGGACCCTTTGGGAAGATCACTGGAAGCCAAGTCAAGAGTCTTTAACTTTACTCTTCTTTATTGTTTATGGCAAATGAAGAGTTTTCAAATTGAGCACAATCACAACACATCATGTGGAAAGCATTCAGTTAGTCCCCACCTGTATTTCAATATTTCTAAAAGTAAGATGAGAAAGGTTGTAAGAGGATAAGCAGTGATTCTCGTACTAGAAACTCTCAGCAGATCAGAGATGCTTTGGCAGCAGTGAATATTGTACACATTAGTTGTGTGAGTACTCATTAGTCTAGAATTAAAATATTTAGAGACTTGGGTAGAACAACAGCAAACTGTTTTAGTGCAATCAGACCACATTAGAATAATACTGATGTGCTCTCCTGAACGCGAAGAGACAAGACGAACCACTGCATGTGAGTTAGCCAGAATTTGAGCTCCTTTCACTTTGAAAAATACAAGGTCATCTCAAGTGTACTTCAATCTAGTATAACGGGCATGGTCCTGCCTTTGGGCCACATTTGCTTTACTTCCTGCATCTGCTCCACATATGTGACCTGGTGTTGGTTCTGTCCCACAGCCACTGGTGAACTGGGCAGCTTCAGCCCTAGAGAGATCAGTTCTACCCAAGGGGCCCTGACACCCAGCTCCAGACATCTTCCTCTGTGCCAAAGTCTCCAGGGTTCTGTGAGGATTTCACGCTTGCTTGGAGCACACAGCCTCACTACCTGCTTCACTCTGTCCCCTGAAGTCCCTTTGAACATGTGCGTCTCCTCTTTAGTGTCCGATGAGGCAGCCATGACTGCTGCACCCTTAGGCTCTGAACAGCAATTTTTTTTGAATACTGGTTCATCTCAGGCCACACAGAACAACACTATCAAAAAATATTTCTGATTTTGCTCAACCTCATGTATCTTATGCATTGGGTAGTGGCAAATAAATGACTCTCACAATGGAGGAACTCTTGAACCCTGGGAGCAGTAAGAGTCATCTCTTTCAAAAGTTTGGCAGCATCTGTGCAAATGAACTTTCTCTTTAAAGTGTTACTAATTTTACAGAGCTCAGCAGCCCCTCTCATCAGTGAATCTTCTAGGCTTTCCCCCTTCTTATCAGGGAGCTGGAAGGAGCAAAGTACTTCTACTCAGAATACTTGCACATTGCTGTACAACCAAATCACATGTAAGAGCAATATGCTTTAGTTTCCTTCTCCTTAAAACAACGTAGTCACCCCTGTGTGTGTGATCAGAGATAAAAAAACTTGTAAATTCTAAAGACTTTTGCGGATGCACTTTGTTTAACAGATATGAATATTGTCAAGTGGCCACAAGAGACCTATAAGGACACCTCTCGAAGCTGCAAATCAAGCACAATCACAATACATAATATGAAAAGCATTACATTATTTACATGCTATTTCACTTGATTTCTGCATGTCAGATGTGTATTGAGCATATTTACAATGTTTTTCTAAAAGAGCAGAGAATGCTATAAATTATAATTTTGAAAATTTTATAAAATAATCACATCACAGACCATTTACATGATGCAAAAACTCTAGGCAGACTGGACGTGAGTTGAAATGTCATGAGAAGAAGCAGGAGGCCCCAAAAAACCATTTGAACAGTTATTAGGTTTCTACAAATAGCATTTCAAAATTTTAAGAAGAGGAAGTGACAGATGGTTTGTGTCTGGCTTCTATGTGTCATCAAAACCCGAGGTCAGCATCCTATGTGGGGCATAAACTCTAGCTAATGAGAAATGTTTCTTGACAAAACAATAAAAGTGCAGGAAATGGTGTCGTTGTCCTTTGGGTTTTGGTAACCTATCATGCAGTCATGTTAACAGAGTTCTTGACTCTGCGCTAAAGGCTTTCCTGGCTTTCCTGACACCTCACTGCAACTGGTACAGCTGGTCAGCGATAAGAAAACTGAGACTTTGATTTAATGCATCTAAAAGCTCATTTAAACCCTATTCCCACACGTCTTTGTAGTATTATTATTCCAGGAACTCTAATCTCTCCTGCAGAACTCCAAAAGGAAGCAACAGCAGTGAAGAGAAACAGTGGTCTCGGTGAGGAGCTGTTGAAGACTAGTAGTTGAGTTTGAAATGGGACTAAAAATAAGAACTTGCAGGAAGGAGCAGCAGGTGGCGCCCTTTCCCCGGCGGGTTTCCGTTCTGTTCCGGAAGGCACCTTTACACTGTAAGACTTTGTCTTTAAGAAACTGGAGAGTAGTAGCAATGGAAGCTACTGAAAAAAGTAAGGGCACCTCAGCTATATTCTAAGTAGGTTTTAATTTTCAAAATAGTATTCGAGCTGGACGATTCCCTTATCTCCATGTGCTATAGTTTACATCTAAAACGTGTCCCGTAAGCCTCAAGTCTCACGTATTTCAGAGATGAAGCTTTTGGGAGGACCGTGAGATGCTGTGCTCATCGATGGATCCATCCACCCAACCAGGCAGGGGCTGCAGGGAGGTGGGTCTGGGTGGAGAAGAAGGGTCACTAGGGGCGCTTCCAAAGGGCCTCCTTTCCCTGGCTTACACTCTGCTCTCAGCAGCCATGAGGGGAGCTCTCTACCACCAAGCCCCTCTGCCATAATGCGTCGGCCTTAGAGTCAGTCAGCCAGGGGCTGGAACCTTTAAAACCCAACCAAAATCAACTCTCCTCCTTTAGATGTTCGATATTTTGACACCAGGAAGAGAAAAGTAACTAATATACCATTTCAAATTTGAGGATGTCAAGGTTTAAAGTGACATATCTATGCTAACGAAGGAACTCAAATTCAAAACCGTATATGCCTGTCTCCTAGGCCCATTATTTTTGCCAACATGAAAGAATCTGTTACTATGGTCTCCAGCAGCAGTTGGTACGTGGCCAACTAGTCAGGCGAGAGAGTCTGGAACATGAATAACGTTGGTCAAAGAGGCCCTTTTAAATCAAAGTAAATATTCATTTTCTAGTTAGCACTCACTGTTTCTTGGCTCATTTTCATCCACATTTGGAGACACTGGAGCTTTATTCTTTCACTCCTGACCTGGCCCTGAAACATTTCCTCACCATCTACCTAAGTGGAGGAGAGGAAAAACAAATAAACAGTCATGGTCCCAAACATCCACACAAGGAAATATGAAAGTTTAAGAAGCAATGAGAGCTAAAAGGTCAGTCTGCACTTTTTTATGAAATGCATATTAAAAATTCATTATGAAAATCCTAATGAATTAATGCAGTTAATGAATGGCTTTAGGAAAATGACTGCTGGCTTAATCTCTCTGGTAAAGTCACCAGAAAAGAATGGGCATCTTAAACTAAAACCTGTAGATGAGGTGAAAGCCCTTCTGTACCATGTTTATACACTGACTTCACAGAACTACTATTCTGCTGTAAATTCCTAAGATGGAAGATAATTCATGTTTTATGAGAATGATAAGGGGGAGAATGGTTATATACAGTAGTGTGATGGAATAATTCCAGGAATCTGGAATCTGAGTTCTCCTGTAACTTGGCCACCAACCACTAGTTGTGTGGCACAGGACAAGTTATTCAACCCCTAATCCACAGATTTCATGGGATCAAGAATGACTGAATTTGGACCAAGTCACCTCTGTGCATTACCCGGCAGGTAGTAGACTCCAATTTAAACATGAGAGGTTCTAATATTCCTGATCATATCTGGCCTTCTGCACAGGGAGGCCACAAAAGGGCTTTGTGTGGAGTCTGAGGAGTCCTGGGGGAAAATGACCCACATGTGCTCATTGGTGGGTTGTAGAGCTACAGTAGGAAAATATCAGACAGCCGAAGAGAAGTCTACCCTCTCTTGGCTGCCTGATTTCCTGGGAAATAACCCCAGACAAGGGGGCAAAGCTGCAGAAATCTTCCCTTGAGCCTTAGTAACAGTGTTCCCCAAAGCAGCAGAAGCCTGTCCTATGGAGTGCGTTTCCAGCACGCTCTGGGCTGGGCCAGGCTGACACAGGGTTCTGTGGAAGTGATGGTGCTGCTGTACTTAACAGGAGCCACACTAGGAGGACTCCTTGGCTCCTGGAAAAGGAGCACAAGGATGACAATGGCCCCCAGGAGAGCAGCTCTTCTTAGGAAACATGAATGACACTTTTTAGGAGCTGCAGAACATAGAGGATATTTTGAACTCATGCTATCAGCTAAACAGTTGTTAAAATGGAAGATTTTATGGCAGTGGGATTAATTTAATTAAATATAATCACTGAGTACACACTAAGCACAGTCTGTCTTTGAGACCATGGGAAAACACACTTAGAAGAAGGACAAGGTCAGGCATTGCATTCTGGGCCTAAAGACACAAGATACAAGAGATACAAGAGAAGGTATAAGAAGACAGAAAAATCTCCATTAGGAATGTCTATGGACACAGCAGATGGCGCCGGCCAGGCAGAGACCTGCTGTGTGAATAGCTCAGAAAGAAGGACCCCTGGGAAGAGCTGGGATTCGGACTGGCCAGGCAGAAGGGACAGGAAGAGCTACGCCCTGGGGCAGGAATAAGAGACCCAGAGAAAACTTCAGGGAAAGAGCAGTTTGCAGTGATATGTGGGAAGTGGGGAGAAGCCAGCCGAAGTGGGGCTTATAGGACACACACACACACACACACACACACACACACACACACACACACACACAGTCATTGAAAAGAAAAAGCTCCTAAACTAAGAAGCAAGCAGAAGCCAAAATAAGGAACAAGGGACACAGTAGCACTTTCCAAACAGAGGAATGATGCCTGAGGTCAGTCGTCAAAGAGCAGGTACGCCGGGCCTTCGAGCTTCTTTTAGCATCTAAGGCAACCACGGAGCTGTGAGGGTGCGTGTTCTCAGGCGTCTTGTTACCCAAGTCTTTTGCCAGCAGCCTGGGTTTTTTTAGGCCATAAATATATAAATCAGTGGATGCCACGGGATGTTCCTAGACCTGGAGCCAGAGGGCCAGGGTCAAGTTCAAGTTGCTAGCTTTATTTCCTGATCACCCTCGCTGAGCTTGTCCTTATGTGTAAGAAATTCCTGCCACAGAAGGCAAGTGGATATTAAATAATCAAATGCAAATTTTAAAAGGCATATTTCCAAATAGTTCTCACCACCTTTAACATGTAAACTTGTTTAAGTTTCTTGGTATTGTTCTTCTTGAGATAAACCACTAGAGGTCAGAATTTCACATAAATTGTTAAACCACCATGCTAGAAAGAATCAAAACATGAACATTTTTTTTTTAGCTAAGCAACAAAAAAGTAATAAATAGAGGCATAGACAGAAAAATAATGGTTATATAAACAACATAGTTTTGATCATTGGAATAATGTTCCCCAAACTGTTACTCAATAAGGAGAAAGGAAGATAAACAGAATGTGTTAAACGTCTTGTTATGACATCTATACAACTTAAATTTATATTGATCATTTTATGTTATTTATAAAACACGTCTCTGCTAAAGGTCCATTCTGAAAACAGGGCAGCTGAATGGTGGGTGTGACCACACGCTGAAGACCATGCAGATGGAATCAGGGCCTTTCTCTCCTCAAAGTCAAGCTTAGGAAAGAATACCATAAAAATGATGTCTGTGTTTTGGACAAGAGATTCTTTAACTGAATAGTATTGTTTTTTTTTTTTATCTGAAACTCTAAATAATTTATTTAGTTCCCACTTTCCTAAAGGAATTTAAATTCCATCCTTTTTACTGCCTATTTCCTAGAGCATTTAGAAATTTCTGAGCTCATTGCCACAATGCTAAGGAATACAGAAATAAGATGATTAGCCAGGGGGAAAAATAAAGACTTTGATTGCAGGAAAAACTATGTTTAAAAAAACTATAATCCAGTCTTTAAAACTGTTCACTTAGCCATGAACAACTTTTTCATTTTGTAGGGCTAAGTGTACAGATCTTCCTTTTTCAGGTGTAGAGAGGGGCTGTCACAGGACACAGGAAGGCCCGAGGCTCAGTGCGCAGTAGTCTATGGTGGGAAGAGGGTCCCTTCACACGTTTTCTGTTGTATCTGTCATGCCCAGTGCAGTGCCTGGAGCAGAGGAAAGGCAGCAGTAAATACCCCTAACAGTGCTCCCTGACAGGAGGCGACCGCAAGGAAAAAAGAAGCAGACTGGTGCTGAGCCCAGGAGCTGGCCACTTAATTCCAAGCGTGGTAAGTAGATAGAAGTCCAAAGACTGGTTCTTCATTGAAGCTTTAAACATCCATCATCTGGCATGATGGGTGAGGTTTCAGGGATCATGGAGGGGAATTTGGATGCATTTGATGCAAAGCCCCAGGTTCCAAGGACAAAGAGGGAACCACATCCCAGCCCATAACAGACTTAGCACCTGAACTCAGTGCTCTAGAGCAGCGCTTCCTCTTCACCAGTGCTCTTGGATGCCCCTCCTGCCGAGCTCTAGCTTGCTCTCATCTCATAATCCCACACAGGACGGGGAAGACAGTTGAGGAGGTTTCTACTGTTTGAAATCACAATATTATTTGAAAAACGAGTTCTGTTCAGATGAAAAAATGAGGATGAGAAGGTTTGTGATGGAGCCAACTATGGTGACACAGCACACTAGGAGGCTGAGCCAGGAGGACTACGAGTTCAAACCCAGCCTGGTCAGCTTAGTGATTCAGGAGACTCTGTCTCAAAATGACATGTTAAAAGTGGTCTCAGGATGCATCTCAGTGAAAAAGCCTTGGGGCCAGTCCCTGTTACCACAAAACAAAAATGAAAAGGCCTGGTGGACACCACGGGTACCTGCTGGTATACAACAAATACTGAATATGGCTTGAAATAAAAAAATAAGGTAGTTATAGAGTAGAGTCTTTGCCTTTTTCTTCGAAGCATTTAGGATTTTGCCATATTGTTTGGAATCTCTCAAAAGCAAGCCAGTGTACACTTGGCCTGAGTGTACACTGAACATTTCTCTTCTTGTTGCCTAAGCTCTGCCTGTTCTTCAGACTGTGCTCTCTCTCCATTTGCCTCAAAGACTCATATCGAAGACACAACTCAAGACTGACCTTCTCAGAGCATCTGCTCTGACCTTCTGAATTCCCAGTGTAATCCCGACACTAATATCATCTAATGCGCCTGCCGTGCCCAAAATATCGCCTGATGCATAATAAGTGCACCGCTCACGGTAGCTGAATCGGAACGAATAACAGTGTTAGTAATTTGAATATTATTGTAACAACACTCTATCCAGTGTCGAACACTTTCAGTTGGAAAGTTGCAGTTCCTTACAACGATCCCATTTGCACTATGAAGGCAAACATTCATTTTTAGCATTATCTACAACACCTTAGGTATAACATAAGCTTCCTCTCTCCAGGGGGAGTTCCAGTAATGGCTCTAAGTAAACACTTTTCCTAACAAAAACTTTCTTTTCTGAACGTTTACCCTCATGCTATTCATTTGTACACCCAAGAAATGAGTCGGAAGCACTAAGGTCTCATTGTTCCTTCCTGCATTTATTTTGTGGTATCAAAGGTTAAAACCTGGATTGCAATCTTGGGAGGAAATTAATTCACTGATTAAGAAACATGCACTTTAAGCAACACACATTTAAATAACTGACAAGCATCGAGCCATGTATTTTTTATTTTATTGGAAAGACCTTTTTTTTCTACTTAAAATTTTAAGCAGCTGCAATTCTTCAACCTCATAGCCTGGAGAAACAGCATGAATTACTAATAAGAGTGCACCAGTCTGCAGTGAAGTGACCACTTTCAGAGCAAAAGGGTAAGAGCTGAAACCAAGAAAACAGACTTTTTTTAATCAACCAGTTGCTTGAAGCAGATTTGGACCTTGGACCTTGACTCCACTTGAAAAACTTTGCAATATTCTATCATTCTTCAGCTAAAGGCACTTGGCCTCGAAGACTCTACTTTCAAATAAAGAAATGTTCATTTATATCCTATCTCCAGCCCTCAGCAACAGAAATTCCCAGCTTCTTTATTGGCTCCCAGGAGCCCTAGAATTACGAAGTAAAACTTAAGATTTAATTTTTACTTGACTGAAATTTTGTGGAAATAGCTTTACCAGAACCAGTATGAGAAAAGACCAAAGGGAAACAACCCAACAATAGAAAGAGACATAAGGCAAGTGTTTGTGAGACAAATGCCTGCAGGGCACCTCGCCCTCTGGGCCTGGTGGGAGAAGGGCTGTCCCCCACCACCCCCCGGCCCTGGGGTGACCTTCTCCAGGTTCCAGCCAAGTCCCAGCTCCTTTCCTTCTCTTACCCAACTTCCAGGGCAAGCTTTAAATGAGAAGTAGACTGATTATCCCAAACCCAAGGGAAGTGGGAGGAAGGCTGGGAAGGGAGTGGGGGGGACACTTCACAGGGAAGGATGGGCTGAGAGACGCAGGGTGAGACCCCACGAGGACAAAATGTGAGTTTTCTCTCCTCACCTTTTGGTCCAGGTGAAATGGTGTGAGTGGCACAGACTTCCGCGGTTGGGCGACTGTTGGTATCGAGACCCAGACTCTGAATCTGCAGGAGAAATAGCAGCAGGAGGATGAACTGGCTGCTTCGAAGCAGGACTCCAGTGTCCTTCATTTTGGCATCTCCTTATAAAAGGGTCTCCTGGAAACTCCAGAGGCAGAGCTTTCTTTGAAATAAACTGTGCTGCTGCAAGTAAGAAAGGGAAAGATCTGGTGCCCGTGTACTAAAAGGGGTTAGAAGGGCAAGAAGAGAGCACGCTCCCATTTGTTTATTCTCTCATACCTCAAATGGACCATACATTGTCCAGACTGTTTATCTTCAAATGACAACAGTTTATTGAAAATTATCTCTGAACTAAACACTCCCGGGTGCAGGTCAGCAGGGACGTCTGTGAGAGCAGAGGGGAGAGTGATGCTTTGTGCCTAGAACTTGAGCCAACTCTTTCGCTTCCACAGGATTTCCATGCTGGGCTCCAGGGTTGTAGAGGAGAGACTGGTTTTGGGATTTCTGTAAAGTTAAGTCGCTGGTGTAAAGCTTTCTGTAACATTACACAATGTAGTGGTGGGCCACAGACACCCAAGGTCCCCATGACATGGTCTTTCACTAGCTTCTACAGTTATGTTGGATTAAACTCACAGAGGAAGAAAAAGTAGGTGTTTGTTTTGCAAAGCAATTTGGCAATAAGTGCTAAAATATTAAAAATCTTCATGCTTTTGACTAGACATTGTTTTTCTGGAAATTGTACAAAACTTTGGAAAATATAACAATAAGTAGAATTTAACAATATAGCTTATCATAAAAATAAATATATGAGTGAATATGTTATGCACATTTTTTAAAATAGTGGTTTGAGTAAATTTTTTATAAAATTCTGAAAAATTTTTTGGTATTATATTTCTTAAGCAGAGTAAATACAGGTAGAGTTTATATAGATCTGACATACACATAGATATGGACATTGACATTTATCTACCATCTCTATCTATCTATCATCTGTCTGTCTGTCTGTCTATTTATCCCCTCACGTTACAATCTGTGTGATTACCTAAACTTAGTAAAATATTGGAAGATTAAAATTATAATTGTTTATATTAGAGAGCTATTTACCTCTTTTAGTCTTGAAAACATGTGTTACCTATGAGTTGGGTGGAAGGGATACTTGACCTACTTTCCTAGAATTTAGTAAAGAAAGACTCAATGGGACCTGGTCAAGGATGAGTTCCTAAGAGATGCCATTACAAGTAATATTCAAGCCAACAATTTTGGCTTTGTTGCTTTCCCGGGGCTGCCATTAGAAAGGGCCATATTCCGAGTGGCTTAATCAAGAGAGATGTGTTCTGAGGTAGTGAGACTTGGGACTTCTACACACACATTTCAGCCGAGGAGAGGCACAAGTGAATGTATAAACCAGAGGTATGGTACAA
The DNA here is from genome assembly GCA_004026965.1 of Petromus typicus. NCBI lineage: Eukaryota > Metazoa > Chordata > Mammalia > Rodentia > Petromuridae > Petromus > Petromus typicus. Next base: position 17,238 of record PVIR01016005.1, read on the forward strand.
CCACACGAGTGTCTTCGTGAGAGTGAGGACCAGGTTGGCACTGACTGAGCACCATTACATCAGGCTGAGTGCTGGTCTCAACTTCACTTTACTTGGTTTAAGTCTCACAAGAGCCCTGTGGAATATGCAGTAACTGTTTTGGAGCCAAAGGGGCTGACTCTCATAAAAAGTTAAGTCATCCATTGAAGAAATAACAAAATTTTTAAATATAAATTATTTCTAAAACTTCCTGTTCTTATGACACTACTGCTTTTATTAAAGTGAATATTCCCAACACTACAGGGTACATTAATTTTCACACAAGCTTAAAATATACCAGCTAGATGCATTTGTCAGTTTAATGGTGGATAAGAAAATAATGAGGGTTAAAACAGTGATGTTAGAAACTTCAGTTCCACCTCTGTCATGACCGGAAGTGAGACATCAAGCAAATCCCTCCATTTTGATTGTCAAAGGACACGAAAAGTGAGATTGGACTTCATATCTAATGTTCTTTTGAATTCTATGACACTTTGAAAATCGATGCTCTTTAACCTGCCAGATTGCTTTCCATCCATTTCCTGCCTTTGTTTCTTTTCTGGCACTCCCAGGCACACTGTGCACATGGAGCCATCAGAGTCAGACCTAGAAATTTACTTGTAACAACTTGGAGCACTTAACAGCTAGTAGATTGCTCTCTTCTTCCTCCTTCAAATAATTTTTATTAACTTAACTCAATAGTCCATATAAATACCTTTTCATAATAATTAATGGAATATTACATCAAATTTAATTTGCTTAAGAGTATTTATCATGTGTTATATGTAATGTTTAATCAATAGATGTCCCACTGTTGGAATTTAAATATTTTGTATTAGTAATATAGATAACAATGTGGTGAATGTCTGTGCAGCTCTGTCTGTTTACCCATTCTTTTGACCCTTAAGGTACATAAATGTATATGACTAGCTCACTCATTGAATGTTAGGGGCACTGGCTAAAGAGCACATTTTAGAAGTAACTCATAAATTATACTCACCCTGCTGTCACAGTTCTCATACCACTGATCTCTAGCATGGATTTTTAAAGCTTTCTATAGTTTTTTAAAAAATTGTTATATCGTTCTCTTTCTTATTGCCTAAAACAGGGAGTTTACACGCAGTGAATATTTAAAGGAGAGAACTTTCATGGGCTGGAAAAGGCTATTGTCATTTACGGAGGATTCACTAGGAAATGTGATCTTCAGAATCACTAGGAAGCTTCAGCATAGATGACTGAAACAATGTGATTTTCACAAAACAAATTGGGTATAGAGTTAATTAAAGGAATTTTTTCAAACATTAGAGACATGTAGCTAAATGGATGCACATTGAATCCATATCCATAAATAAAATAGATAGGACACACACGTGTAAATACCATGTCATCACTCTACTGTGAGAAACTAAAGGTGTAAATGAGGTCTAAATTGTATAGTCAGTACTGGAAATGGGAAGGAGAAGTTGAAGGAATCTTAAGGGCCAAGGAAATAACAGAGTGGAAATTATAAGCAGGAAGATTGGAAAGCAGATCTTGAAATGAGTGAAAAAACCCAAAGAACTTGAGGTCTCAGTTTGGGGCAGAGATACAGAGGAAAGCAGAACCCTGAGGGAAAAGGCCGACAATATCAACGTTGAGAGTCTACATTTAGGGAGCAGAAGGAAAAAGAAGGGTGGCAAATAAATCTAGGGAGAGATAACATCTGAAAGAAGTCAAGCACTGCTGCCAACAAGTACACAGAAGTGTAAGGTGAAGACTGGAGACAGATTCAGGGACTCGGGAGTCAATAACCTGTAAACAGAGCCACGTAAATGAATGGGGCATCCAGTGGGATGGTTTTGGAACAACATCAAAAAAAAGGCTGAAGAAAGGAATCTCTTAAACACTGGGAAAGTCATCACTAAATAGTCAGGACAGTAGTAAAATCATTAATAATAGCACCATCTTTTATTGAATGGGTTTCATGTACCAGGCACTGTGCTAGTGATTCGATAGATGTTGTATAGTTTAATGCTTACAACACAGTTTAAAGTAAAACAAGTTCCACTTCATACATACAAACACTTGAGGCTAAGAAGAGTGTAAAAGACCATAAATTAATAAAAGTGGGTCAAGCGTCTTTAGATTGGGCCCAAGCTGCCTTGGTTCACTCTGATCACCTGGAAACTGAGCAGTATTTCTTCTTCTGAAGCCCCTCGATGTAATAAATATGTTGTTTTCTTTGGATAGTTTTAGACAGTATTTAAAGAAGGCTGCAGGTAAAATGGAATGATGCCGCAAGTGATGCGATGGATTTCAGACAAATTTTCTTGTTTGCTGGCTGGGTGGAGAAGAAAAGCAATATTTCGTATTTATATATTTTTGCTTATGAGTCACATAAGGGGGTAGTGTGCATACTTGAAAACTGTAAACCTGATACCAACATAATTTTAAAAGTTTGTATAGGTTGATTTACAGTCCACTAAATATAGGGTAACACCAATGTTAAAATAAGAGAAAAGATTACATAAGTGGAAGAAAGTTGTCAGATTATGTTAAATATATTCTTGTTAGAGTGCTAAACATGTTCAGAGAGCTCAGAGAGTCCCACTGGCACTTCAGAGTTCACTTTCATTAGTCCAAGAAATGAAGCCACTGGGAGTGTCGAGGCAACCTTGTTTTTGTTTTAAAACTCAGTTTTGAAACCACCCAAACAAGTTTCCAATTGTCTTTATATTCGAAGTGAGTTTAAGGCTGATCTAAAAAGAGGAGAATTAGTGGCCAGTTTATGAAATCATCTCCCTCATTCCATATTTTCCTGACTGCTTTCAGCTTTTATTTCCTGGAGCATTGAAATTCCAGGCTTAGCTTTGTGATTTTCCAAATATGGCATGCCTCTGGAGGGAACAACTAGTGACACTCCTCCCATATTATTCTGCTGCTCATTATGAGTGAATTCATTGGTGGCCCTGTAAGATATGTCCATCCCTTAACCCCTTTAGCTTATGACAGAAAGGTTTTTAGAGCTGCAAGTAAGCAAAGATTCCTGCAATGAGACCACTGTGGGTTATCCAGGGGGCTCACAATCCTATGAGAAACACCTCCAGGAGAGCGACAAGGACAGAAGGAGACGAACACAAAGGACAGGAGGAGAGGAACTCATAGACAGAGGCAAGGACTGGGGTCATACAAACAGAGCTAAGTAACAGTCTTGCCACCCTTTGGGAGTGTAAAAGGCAAGAAAATACCCAGAATGGAAGTAACTTTCACTCAGAGGAATTAGGATATTGCTCAGTTCTCTTCCAGCTGTATGGTTGTTATTGAGAAATTTAATGTTATTCAAATTCTCTATTCTTTGTAGAAATATTTTTCCCTGTCATGAAATACAGCACTTGCCGTGACACTTCAGCAATGGCCTTACTAGCACCTTTTTCATTTGCCACCTCAGCTTATACATCACCCTTTATGTTTGGAGATGACTGTCCATCAGCATGATAGATTTTCTTCTAGTTTTTTTTGAGGGGGTGGTGGGTACAGGACCAGAAACCAGGGCCTTGAAGATGCTAACTGAGGGCTCAACCACCAGGCTACATCCCAACCCTTGTTCTAGTTCTTAATGATTCTCTCACGTCCGCCTCTCTATACCTCCTGTGTCTTTCTGTTTTTCATTTCTCTTATAGGACCTTCTGTCATAAATATAAGAATCATTCAGAAGGATCTTCTAATTTCTAAAGTACCTCAGCACCCACAAAATATTGAATGTATCTTTTGTATTAAATCATAATAAATTACTTACATATGCACATAGTTTAGACTTTAAAAAGTCGTTTGATTCAGTAAATATTTACTGAACACAATACTTCATGTCAGTCTTGATATTTTCTTCTTCTGTAGAGCATGCATATTTTTTTCAAAGATCTATCACTTTAGTGCTTCACCAGGTAGTTTTTGAGGGAACCATCTATTTCTTAAATTGTCTTGATTTAATATAAATTCCACTTACTTATGATTACTTGGATTAATCTGTATAGTTCTTGTCTTTATTAAGCCTTTGGATATCCTGCCTGACCCATTCACTGTTAGGAGCCATGTGGCTGTGATCTGGTCTGTGTAGCCCAGTGAGTTCAGAGAGTGAGGACTGTGAGTTCTTCACTGTAGGCCCCAGCCACGTAGGCAGCAGGAACAGGGAGGAGGTTCTGACATGCGCACAGGAGGAGAGTAGGCACACTGAAGCAGGGTGGTAGAGAAAGCCAGACACAGAGAACAAACAGGAGAAATTCACTGGACCAAAATCCAGCCTCAGGGAGTTCAGGAAGGGAAGTTAGACTGTTCCTGGACCAAAGCACACATTACACACCTTACACACAGGCCTGGCACACACCCTGTCTTGGTAGAGACATTCCAGAGGGGGCCAGGTGGATGGAACAGGCTCCCAGTACTCCTACTCACCTCTCTGTGAGGAGGAGCAGCTTTACAAGTCAGGCATCAGAGAAAGTGAAGGCCAGTTTGTCGCTCATGATGGGACACCAGCAGGCCTCTGAGGAATTTGAAAACGAGCACACCATTCCACTTAGGGCCTGGATCTCAGCACTGAGCAGGCTGGCCTGGGGACTGTGGAAGGGAGCAGTGTGTGGAAATGGTGGGCCCAGGAGAGAGCAGCCAGCAGGACCCTTACAAGTACTCGTCCACTCCTTCCCGAGCACCGGGAGTCCTCACCATGGGAAGTGCTGTGTGCTGCCCACTGCCCGCCAGCAGGCACCCACACGGGACCCCACCCACTGCAGAGTCTGCAGAACGCAGTAAGCCACGGACCCCACCAAGTTCACACTGAGGGAGGTGACCAGCCGCAAACTCAGCAGACGACTCACAGAAGGAAACTTACGGAGGTGGGTGTGGAATGTGCCATGTCAGGAAAGGAGTGGGGCACAAGACAGCTTCCGCAGAAGCTGGCAGAGGACCTCGTTGCCGGGGCCACTACACTTCACCCCCCATTCCCCTAACTAACTGATATAGTCAGAGGATGGGACAGATACATACGGTCAGCTATGCCCATGTGTGAGGCAGGCAGAGGGCCACCTGGATCAACAGTCTGCTCGCAGGTCGGCGGCCCAGCGAGTCCTGGAGGGGGGACCAGCTCAGACACTCACAATGGAACCCAGGTCACACTGAGGGTGAGAGAGGCTGAGAGGACCCTGACTTGGAGTGTTTGCAACCACGTTTTTGTTTGTTTATTGGTGTTTCTTCTTTCTTTTGTTCTCTCTCTCTCTCTCTCTCTCTCTTTACTTCTTTGGATTTTGTTGTTTTCCTATTTCATTTCCTTTCATTTTTCCTCTTTCTTCTCTTTCTCATCCTTACCTTCCCTCTCTTCCTTTCTTCTCCTATCACACGTGTGTATTTGTGAGGTGTCTGCAAATGTGCAAAGGAGAATAGAAGTTGGTCAGTGCTTTGATAGAGGCAGAGCCTTTCCTGCGAGAGCTGCGGTAACTGTCACCGGAACCGCCTGCGGAAGTTCCACGCATGGACCCCGGCAGCGCGTGCACAGCTCCCCGCAATCGCACAGCTGCCGTCCGTTACACTCCTCTCCTTCTGCGTGCTTTCTCTTTTCCCCACAAATACTCTCCTAAGCCCCAGCACTATAAAATAACTCTAGGCTATAAGAAAGCTAGAAAAGTAATCCCAATAGTCTGATCTCTTGCCTGTTTTCCACCTATAGACATTTCTCTTCTCTCCTCTTCTTCTGACTTATCCCATTTGTTTTTCCTCTTCATTTTTTCTCCTCTTTTTTCCACATCCCAGCCTATTTCTGAGTAGGAGAACACTACAGTGTGTAAGGGGAATAGAAAAAAGGGTGAAGTTGTTAAAGCAAATTTTAATGCTCATGACTGATATATGACTAGGTCTGTTTTAAACCTGTAAAGATTCGGGCTGGGGAGTTAGCTCAGTGGTTCCGCCGCCTGTCTTGCAAGCTCAAGGGCCCGGGTTTGATTCCCAGGTAACCACATACAATACTGGGTGTGGAGACTCACGCCCAGCAGCAACCAGTACCACATACCACAGTGCCGGGCGTGGTGGCTCACACCTGTTATCCCAGTACTCGGGAGGCAGAGGCAGGAGGACTGCTGTGATGTGAGTTTGAGGCTGAGGTCGGGGCCAGCCTGAACTACAAAGCGAGACCCTGTCTCAAAAAAAAAAAAAAAAACAAAAAAACCCCCCAAAAAACAAAAAACAAAACCAAAAAACAAAAACTAAAAACCTGTAAAGATTCTATCCTCGTAATCAGGTCCAATCCTATTAAGTTGGGGAAGAGAATTCAGATAAATCCTGTAATATGAACCTGGCCAAAATCACAGCACCAGAAGTAGACATCAGCCAAAGAGATGTCATACTAGCAACAAAATATTTCCCTTCTGATCCTCAACTTTCGAGACCCACATTCAAAATGGAAACAGGCAAAAAAATTCCCCAAAACCTTCACATCTCCCCCAAAGCTGGCCCAAGAGGCACGAATGGGGAGGAAATTAAAAAATAACTGGCAGACTTATACAAAATGAAAAAAGAAGAGCAAAATATCTAGATCTAAAAGGTCTGCAGCGAGCTCAGAGGTGATAAAAATAAACAGACAATGAACTTACAGTGGCCAGTGAGTTTGGAGAAAATACAAAGCCAGTTGCGTTAACCAAAATGATCTAAAACATGAAATTGTAGTTCATCCAGGAATTAGAGGCCATGAAAAGTACCAACAGTAATCCAGGAGAACAAAATTCTACTTAAAGTATGGGCAACACAAGTAACAAGTGTGGCCAGGTGTGGTGGCTCACACCTGTCATCCCAGAGCTCAGGAGGCAGAGGCAGGAGGATTGCTATGAGTTTGAGGCTGAGCTCAGGGATACATAGTGAGTTCAAGGCCAGCCTGAACTACAAAGTGAAACCTGGTCTCAAAACAAGGTGACCTTCTATTCAGAGTTACCTTAAAAACAACAAGAGATCTTGGCAGATGGATCCAATAGCTGTTAGATTAGGCAAAGAAGACTAACTCGAGATTAACTTCAGTTAGAGAAAACTCAGAAAATTCCACAAAAGGAATGAAAAATTCATAGGAGAAAACTTTCCCAGTATGGGAAAGAATTCAGCATATGAGTGAGTGAGGCATATGGAATGTGAAATTGCTATGACCAGAAAAACTTCTCCATGATAAATCATAGTCAAAATCCTAGAAGATGACAGCAGAACAGAATCCTAAGATTTGCAAGAGAAGAAAGCAACAAATCACTTCTGAAGGCAAATCTTTCAATATTATAACAGACTTCTCAAGATGAGTCTGAAATGCTGGGAGAGTTCAGAGTGAAGAGTTTCAAGCACTGAAAATCAGAAGTTTGCAATGCAGACTAATGTGTCCTGCAAAATATCTTTCAAGATTTATGAAAAATAAAGTCTTTTAATGACAAAGATCATCTTAAGAAATTCATGACCACCAAACCAAAACTCAAAAAAAAAAAAAAAAAAGTGTTTTGAGGGTGTTGCTGCAGAGATACACTGAAGCCAGTGGTACCAGGCAGGCTGGGCAGTTAAGAGGGAAGCATGAAAGAATCAGAAATCAGCAGCAACAAAGAAATACTGGAGAAATTAAGTCAATATCTTTTGATAACAACTCAATGTAGATGATATAAACACCCACATCAAAAGACAAATTTCAAACTAGCAAACTGAATCAAAAATACAAAACTCTTGCTGCATACAAGAGATTTATCATGTCTAAAAATAAATTCATGGGCTGAAAATAAAAGGATTAAAAACAGTATTGCATGTTAAGGATGTCCAAAAGGAAGAGTGTGTAGCTATCTTATTTTCAGAAAAAGAGAATTTCCAGCCAAAGATGATTAGAAGATACAAAGAAAGTCACTGCTTACTGGTTGAGGGAACAATTTAACAGGAAGGGATAACCACTGTATACAAGTATGCACTGAGTACCGGCGCACCCAATTTCATAAAACAAACACTACTGGACATAAGTAGTCAGATAAACACAAATGCAATAATATAGGGTTAACTTAATAGTTTACTATCATGATCAACAGATCAATTAGACAAAAGAAAAGAAAAAGAATTATCAGAGTTGAACACTTCTTTGACCAGATGGACTTCATAGATATTTAGTGTTCTACCCAACAACAGAACATGCATTCTTCACAGCAGTTCATTCAACTTTCTCCAAAGCTGATCACATAGTCAACCAAAAATCATGCTTAAATGCAAAAGGAATAATCTAATCCCATGCATATTATCAGACCATAATGCAATGAAATTAGAAATCAATGGCAAAAGATATCATGGGGATTATGTGGTTATGAGGATTAAACAACATACTTTTGAATAATAAATGGATCACAGAAGAAATCAAGGAAGAAATTAAACTTCCCTTAGACTCAAATGATAATTCCAGTACAACATACAATAATTTATGGAGCACAATGAAAGCAGTCATAAGAAGGAAGCTTATAGCAGTGAATTCCTACATTAAAGTCATCCCAAATAAATAATCTAACAAAGTCATTGAGGTCCTAGAAAAGCAAGAACCAACCAAATCTAAATTTAGTACAAGGAAGTAAATTATAATGATCAGCATGAAATGTAATGAAATTGTGACCAAAAAACTTCATACAATTAAACAATGCATCAAAGACATTTCTTTAAAAGAATAAACAAAATAGAAAAATCCTTAGCCAAACTTACCAAAAGAAAAAAGTAAAATACATGTATCAGTAAAATTAGTATTTAAAAAGGCACAATCACAATGAATACCACCAAAATCCAGATCATTATTAGTAACTACTTCTAAAACCTGGACTCCAGTGAATTTGAGAATCACCAAGAAATGGGTGGGTTCCCAGAAAAAACATGAATTCTCAACACTGAACCTGGGAACAGTCTAATGATTAGAAATAAATTTGAAGCATTAATAAAAAAGCTAACAACTAAGAAAACCCCAGGACTCGAAGGAGTCACAGATGAATTCTCCAAGAACTTTAAGAAACATCTAATGCCCAAACACCTCAGACTCTGTTAATGAAACCAATGTGAAAAGAGTAGTGACAAACTCACCTCAGAAGCTGACGTTACTCCAATCCCAAGACTAGAGAAGGGCCCAATCAAGAAAAGAACTACAGGCCAATCTCCTTAATGAACTTAGGTGTGAAAACCATCAACAAACAGATCCTTGAAAAAAATGTACATCATGGCAAATAGGCTTTACCCCAGGGATACAAAGATGGTTTAAAATATGTAAACCAATAAATGTGATGCAGCACCTAACAGAGGCAAGCAAAAAAAAAAAAAAGCATACAATCATCTCAACAGATGCAGAAAAAGCCTTTGACAAAATCCAACCTCCATTCATGATAAGATCTTTGAAGAAAATTGGTATAAAAATATCTTATCTCAATCTGGTAAAAGCCACTTACAACAAACCTACTGCCATCATCATAGTAAACAGAAAAATTGAATGCTTTTACTCTAAAATTAAGAACAAAACCAAAATGTTTACTATCTCTTGTCCAAAATAGTACTTGAAACCTTAGCTGGAACAATTAGTTAAGAGAATAAAAAAAATGTTTATGTGTAGGAAAGGAAGACGGTGAACTATCTTTACATGCAGATGACATGATTCTTTACAAAAAAGAACAGAAAAGTTCTACCAAAAGGCTAAGAACTAATAAATAAAACTATCAGGGAACAAAAAAACCATTTGTGTTCCTATTCATCAATCATGAACCCACTGAGAAAGAATTTAAGAAAATAATACCATTCACAATAGCTTCCAGAAAGTTAAATGCTTAGGAGTTAACTTAACCAAGAAAGTGAAAGACTAATAGAACAAAAACCATAATATTCTGAAAAAGAAGACTGAAGAAGATATCAGAATGAACTCTGTCCAAATGAACATACATTCAAAATTGATCCATATAAAATGAAATCCCACCCAAAATATCAACAGCGTTTCCCACACAACTAGAAAAAATTTCCTACAATGCGTATCTGGTTAGAAGAGATCTAGAATAGCAGAAGTAATTCTGGGCAATGGGAGGAAAGGAGGAGGCATCACAATCTCAGATTTTAAACTGCATCATAAATCTACAGACGTTGAGGGGTGAGGGGAGAGTGGGAAAGAGAGGCAGAGAGACAGACAGAAAGAGAGAAAGAGAGAGACAGAGACAGAGAGAGACAGACAGAGAGACAGAAAGACAGAGAGAGAATCAGAAAGACAGAGAGACAAAAAGAGAGTACTGGTACAAAAATAGACAAGTTGCTCAAGTGAACACAAGACAGGAAGCAATAAATAAATAAATAAATAAAATAAAAATCCCAGACACAGTCAGCCTATCTTTGACAGAGACCAATGACACAGACTGGCAGAAAGATACCCCCTTCATGCACGGTGATGGGAGAATTGCCACCTCCATGTAGAAGATTGAATCTAGACAAATATCTCTCATCATGTACTAGAACTGAAATAAAAATGGATCAGAGATCTAGATATTAAAACAGAAATGTTCCTATAGAAGATAAAATAGCTAAAACTCCTGGATACATAGGTATAGGTAAGGATTTTATGAACAGAACCCCAGCTACATAAGAAATAACATCAAAAAGCAACAAATGGGATAATCAAATCAACAGGCTTCTGCATAATGAAGGAAACAGCAGAGTGAAGAAAGAGTAAAAAGTTCTTTAGCTACTGCATGGACAGAGAACTAATGTCTGAAAATACAGAGAATACAAAATAATCAGACTTCTCCCCAAATAAAAGACCCACTCAAAGAATGAGAATTAAAATGACTAGACACTTTTTAGAAGAAGCACAAATGCCCATTAAATACATGAAAAGTATTCAACATCTGTGGTCATGAAAGAAACAAAACTTAAAACAATGTTGAAATTCTATTTTATACCAGAAAGAATAGTCATCATTAAGACGTTAAGAAAAAATGTCCTGGTGAGGCTGTGGAGGAAAAATACCCTTCTGTATTGTGGATGGGAATGTAAACTAGTACAACTGTTGGGGAAATCCATATGGAGATTCCTCAAAATGCTAAAAATATTCCATTTGACCCAGCTATTTCTCTTCCAAGTCAAAGACTTCGTATCACACTGACATGTGCATGACCATGCCTAGAGCAGGATAAATCATAAGAGCTAAGCCTTGGAGCAGCTGAGATATCCACAAACAGATGAATGGATAAAGAAAATATGGTATTTACACACAATGAAATGCTACTTGACCATAAGGAGGCATAAAGTTCAGTCACTTGTAAGTAAATGGATACATTTTGAGACCGTAACATCGTGTGAAATAAATCAGACACACGAGCTTAAATATCGTATCGTTTCTCTAATGTGATATACCCAAATTACAAATAATTTAAAGAACGAAGTAAAGGATAGATAAATTCTTAGTAAGGAGATAAATTCTTTGCAAACAGGAAGGGGACTGAGAGATGGAGAAGGTGGAAGGAAATGAGAGGGAGAAGAGGTCAACAGTATTAGGTGCACTAGGGATGCGTATCAGTGCTCCACGATGAGAGTTACACGATGATGTGATTATTGCATGCTGCAAATGTGTACAAAGTAACACTTTTGAGAAGAGCTGTGCCATAGGGAAATACAGGCTGTGAGTTTCCTAATGTGTGAGAGCCCCTCTTTTCATTATATGCATTTTCCTTGGCCTGAGCAATTCACTTAGGATGACCCATAAGTCTCACTGCTCCAGACTGAATTAAGGAAGGGATTTCCATACTTTCTTGGTACTTTACCTTAATCACCTGTGGTCCACCCTCCCCTTAGCTATGGGTCATATCTCCAAGTCCAGAATCCCTGTCATTCATTTTTTCCATGCAGCAAAGTCTCAGTCTTTTGCCCATGCTCACCAGGTGTGGTCTTGTGGCTGCTTGACATGGGTGTGGACGTCTGGAGAAGAGACGACTCACTGTCTGATCTTCTCTCTTAAGCTCATTTTTGTCACCATCAAAAGACATAGCACTGAGGGCCTTGAGTTCCCAAGGTCTCTCAGTTCTTGGTGTATTACATCTCTTATTTCCATCTCTTATTTCCTCTGTTATTTCCAGGATAGATAGTTCTTGTGTTTCTTTGGCCTGTGTAGATAATAATCACTTAGCTATACTTTTGCTAGATTCCAAAATAATAATAGTGTCACTTTCCTATTGTTTATTCTCCTTTTTTGTTATTTTACATTTTTAAAATTCTATTCTTGCTATGTTGGTTGTTACACTCTGAAGAGAATAAGCACATAGATTCAATCTGCCATATGGATGCAGATGTCCCGAAAATTACTTTATAATATAATTTAAAGCACTCCTATGGAAGAGTGTACCGAGATGACGCTCAGTAGCAAATGTTTCCCCTTGAAAATAAGTCATGGAAAAGAAGTTACAAGGATGGCTGTGTGAAGAGAAAAGACATCATTTTGACAAACATCCATAAAACTAGACAATGTTATAAAATATGAGCTTTCCTGCACTCTGCATATGGTAGAGAAGCTCATCGGCATGTGTTTTTTGAAAAACATCACAGCTTTTAATAAAAAGAGTGTAAAGGACTCTATCCCTGCTCTTTTCTCAGTTGGTGAGAATAACAGTTTGGTCAGGCGGACAGAGAGCAAGTCTAGCAACTTTGACGCCAAGAAACAGAGTCCCTAGAGCAGGATCTGAGCACGCACCAACAGTCACATATGTCCTTGTAGGACTGGCTCCTTCGGAGTTAGCAAACGTACCAAAGCAGTTCAGTAGGAGCACTGACAGTTTCTGCAACACTGTGGTACTCGAAAAATTATCCACAGGCAAGGAAATTAACTCAAAACTGCATCTTACCTGTGTGAAAAATATTATTGAAATGAATAAATACAAAACAAAACTAGAAAACTTATGAAAGAAAACACCAGAAAATTATCTCCGGAAAAAGTTTCTTAAAGATGATAGTAAAAATGCAATTTATAAAAATGTATAAATTATGCTGTAGTAAAATGAAAAACATTTATGCTACAAAACATAAAATAATAAATAAAAGCCGACAAGTTACAGACGGGAGAAAATATTTATAAATAATTATCCAATAAAGGGCTGCATCCAACTAAATAAAGAAAATATTGGCAGGTCATAGCTCAGCAAAGGACTTGTATCCAACTAAACAATAGTACAAATGACCAAATAAAAATGGATAAAGTATTTGAGTTGATATGTCAACAAAGAAGATAAACATTTAATAAACATGAAAAGATGCTCAACAGCTTCCTCATTAAATTCCAAAGTGATACCACGGCACGTGGAGAAGACCAGTGCTGACAACGTTGAATGTGACGAGACTGAGGGTCGGTAGGATGTAGCGCACTGGAACCATCATTCAAGTTTCCTACGGATGCAAAAGGGTTCAGTCACTTTGAAACTGTCTGGCACTTTCTTAGAACAGTTAAACATAAACCTAAACACATATTGTTTGACAACTAAACATCAGTTTAAGAGAAATATATGTGCAACAAATACTTGTACATGAATGTCCACAAAAACATTATTCACAATAAATAAAAATCTGAACGGAAGTCTATTATTCCACTAGTGGATAAGCAAAAGATGGTATTCTCATGAAGTGGAATATTATTTAATTATTAGATAAAACAATTACTAATAAATGTATTGACCTGGATGACATCTCTCCAAATCATAGCAAATTTTAAAAAAGATACAAATGTCTACATAGTGTATGACTCCCTCTACATGAAATTTCTATAAAAGACAAAATTTAAACATAGAAATCAGGTCTGTGCATGGCTGAGTTGAGTGTGAGAACAGGGAATAAACACTCATGGACACAATAGGACTTTGAGAAGTGTTATAAAACTTGATTACAGTGATAATTGCACAACTATATAAATGCACTATGATTTTTCACTTATAATCAATTGATTATAATTTATACCTACACACAACTGTAAGAAATACTATCATGAAAATAATGATAGTCGAAAACTCTTACGGTATAGTTTTCTTATAACTTTTGAGTAGTATTCCTCAGCCTGGAAGGAGTTAATTAGACAAATTCAGTTTGCCTTTACTTTGGGACAGTCTTTGTAGATTTAATAAGTCTGTATTTTGTGATTTAGCACACCTATAAAAGGACGTTAGGTGAGTTTTTGCAGTCAAAGTAACTGATATAAGATAAGCACATAAAAGAAAAACATTCACACAGGTACATAACTAAATTTTATGCTGTAAATACATCTAATTACACAATTAATTAGAAAATTAATTAGTTTAAGGAGCACAGGCATCTCTAACCTGTTTTACTTACTAAGAGATCGATATCCTTCTCAGCTCTAATGGAGTTGGAGGCAAGATATTGATTTTCATTATTGTTGTTTGGTGATTAATTATATAGTAGTGTCTTGAATAAACCCGAACAAATTAGGATGGATAATTCTGTGACACATAATGAAGAGAGAGTGAGCTTGAATGGCAGGTACGTGAGATGATGGTTCATTCATTCCTACATATTCAACAACTACATATTGTTTATCATATATTGTGGTAATTTATGGAGTTACAATAGTGAATGAAAGTTTTTACTCTCAGAGATTTATCTTCTTCTTGTTGAAGATGCAGAGAAGTATGAGAATATTTACCATTAGTTCAGGGAATATTTTAAATAAGCATTAAGATGGAGGTGTTATGGGGACAATGAGAGAAACATGATTTAAGCTTGGGAGATCAGGGAAGTTTTCCTTTCATTAAATGTTTCCTAAGAAGAATTTTGGAAAGCCTGTCAGAATTATCCAGGTAGATTAGAGGAGAAACAAAGGAAGATTTCTGCACAGAGAGAAAAGTGCACATAAAGTTTTGCGAGAGAAAAGGAGTGATATGCCTGGGAACCAAAAACAATTTGGAGGTTGGGTTTGGAGTAGATGATTAGAACATGAAGACCCCATCTATGCTGCTCAGGAGTTTGGAAAATACCCTACCAACAATTGAAATCTAGGAGAGACTTTAAGAAAAAAGATACGAGTGCCACTATTAGGAGCAAAAGTGAAGTAGAAGGGGTGGGTCAGAGAGGAGTTCCTTTGCCTTCACGTGGTCGTAACACAGGGATGATGCCTTAATGGCTTCATGACATAGGATGGGATGGTTGAGTGACCTGTGTCAGCCTGAGTAAGAGAAGCTCCAGTAAACAGGCCGAGCAATCTCACACCTGGGGGTGTGGAGGATCTGTGTCGGGTGGCTCGTTGCCTGGGTGGTGGAAAGGGGGAATGAAGAAGGAGGAGCACCTACCTTCGCCGTGACCTTGGACATCATCTGGCTTCCAGCACAGACTCTTCAGCTTCCAGTGAAAATCCTTTAGCTTTGCGGTGTAGACCCACCAGCCTCCTGACACAGACTCACAGGGGACACTGCAGTGGGCTCCAGAATGTGGACTGGGTGTTTCAGTCTCCAGTGTGCACACAAGACCCTTTTCCTCTCCACATCTGGCTCTACCAGTGGCCTTTGTAAGCCAAAGTTGTAAATTCTTATATACTCATATGTCTTGTATTATATCTGTTTCTCTAGTAAATACTGACTGATACAAAGGTGCTTTATTTAATTTTTGCTTTTGTGGCTCTTTTTTTTTTTTTTTTGGTTAAAAATATGGAGGTGGTGAATTTCAGTTTAGTTGTCAACTTTATTGGCTTGGGTGCTGCCTGGGACTAGAAAAGCTGCTTCCAGGTATGTCTGGGGGTCAAAGAGTTGTGACTTTGGAGTGCAGGTTTGGTGCTGGCCTCTTTCTCCATGTTCTCTGTGCTGATTGCCACCGCCTTGAGCTGAGTACCTTTGCTCCACCAGGCCATTTCACCATAATTCTCTTGTATCAGACTGACCATGGACTAAATCATCAGAAACCATGAGCCAAAATGAACCCTTCCTCCTTTAACTTGCGTGTTTTGGGACTTTCCTCTTTTTTGCAAGAGTGTTGGGTATTTGGTGCCAGCAAAACACAGCTGATGAATGCAGAGGCAGAGACTTCTAACGGTGGCATTGTGCTGTCATGGGGGACTAAGACTATTTTCTGTCCTCATCATGTTTTGTATGTTACTTTTCATAGTCACAAAAGGCCTGATGCAAATTCTGATATTGCACCCATGCTCCAGAAAGTATCAAGGGAAAAAGTTTGGACTAAAACCCAAGAAAACACAAGAGTTAAATTAATGAACTTCTTCAAGAACATTCCTGAAACATAGAGTAAAATTCACTTATATCCCATTGGCCAGGATTATCTATTATAGTAGGAACATAGAAGACTAAGAGATTTTCATAGATAAATCAGGATTTTGTAAGCAAAAGTCAATATGGAATGGACAACCTGTAGTGCTTGATTCTGTAAATGTCTTGAATATTATCATCGACAGTGGAGGAAGCAGAGAAATAAACAGAGTCAAGGGATACTAACAAGAGTGAAAATGACAAGACTTAGGGATTCTTTGGAAAAAGAGGGTAGGAAAGAGAGAGGAGTTTAAGTGATTCCCCAAGTTCCTGCTTTGAGTAACTAGATGTAATTTATTTACTAAGACAAAAATTGTCAAATTTAAATGATGAGGAATCAAATTTGGATATGTTAGATTCTATATTCTTCCGGAATATTTGAGTGGAACTATCTAGTGGCTCAAAAGAATCACTGGACAAGGATTCATCTTAGAAAGTGATCTATCCACAGACATAATTAAAGGCATTGTAGCAGATGAAATCACAGATAGAAAGTGAGAATAAGTGGTTAAAGTATTTCAAAGAAAGAATTCATAGCAGTTGGCAATTTGTCAACTCTGTAGAGGAAGCAAGTTCAGATTGTGAAACTGGGAGATTTCTTTGATTATCTGGCAACACCAAAGGAAAATTTATATTTTACAGCACTTTTTAAAATTTTTGATGAGACCTTTTCTGTTTTTTTGTATTCAGTTCGAATACATGAGAGCTTTCAAATTGCACTTTACTCTTCAGAATAAAAATATGATTTAACTGAGTGTGTCTAATAGAAATTATATTGAACAGCAGTTGTGACTTCATATTTTAGAGGCCTGGGCCTAGCTGTCAATTCCACCATAAGTTTCTCTTCCCTTTAGTTGCGTGTTATGTGTCGTCACTTTCCAGTTTGCAAATGTAGAAACTGAGGCCCATGTTCTCTCCTGAGTCCAAAGTGTCCTGAAACCCAGACTCCAAGAAATAGACAGATCCAAAGAGATAGTAGGAAGAGGGCAGGAAGAGAAGGGAGAGGAAGTAAAACTTTTAAGACTTGTTGCCGCCAAGCACCAGCTCCCACAGTGCACGCGATCGCCACATACTGCAAACAGGACTAATAACAACGAAAATTGAGAAAACATAGAGAGGCGGGTAATGACCGAGTTGCTAAAGACCCTCTAGCTCTTTGCTGCCCTCCACGCAGCCCAGGGTGAGCGACCTGGCCGTCGCTGCCTCTCACCTCCCTCGCCTTAGCTTCTGAGCAGCTGCGGCCAGTGGAGCCCCTGCACAGACTGCTCAGCGGGCGGCGGACCTGCTGTATTTGTTTGACATTCAACACGGAAGAGTTAAGAGACACTATCAGGCATTTGTTGAGCTGATAATGTGCAGAACAGAATCCATTTCTGGGAAAATATTTTCTGCCTTATGGAAATAAATATTTGTTTCAGCTCTGCTGGGAACCATGTGCCTAATAAATGATGTTTCTTTTTTTAATGATCTGTTTATGTTTTAGAGATTTCACATCACAGTTTTGGTTCTTTATACATAATCTCAAAACATATTTTCTTGAAATGCTTTAGAAAAGATCACAGTCTACTTATCAAGAAAATGTCCTTCATGTTCTATGTTCCCCTTGATGACCCTAAAATTTCTGCTTTGTAACATGCATAGTCGATGAGGCATTTTACTCACCCCTCCCCCTTCCATTGTGTGGTGCCAGAGATCGAAGAGAGGGCCTTCGCGCTGAGCTACATGTTTAGCTCTTTTTTAAAGTTGACTTGTATTTTGAGGCAGCATCTCACTAAGCTGCTAAATCATCTATGCTGGGCTTAAATTCTCAACATTCCTGCCTCAGCTTCCCAGAGGGTTAGAATTAGTGGTAGCATGGGTCTGGCTACAATTACTTTTTATTTCATTGGATCCAAAAGTTTACAAGGGTGGGCCATAATTTAACACCAAGGAACAAACTATGTTTAAAAATGAGCATTTTGTTGCAAAAATCTGTTTTAAACATGAGGTAAAATTATATCCTGGGGCATGGAAGCTAGAATCTGATGATTCCCCACAAAACACTGAGAGATTGTGGGTGCTGCGAGGATATACAAGTTTCTTTTTAGGGTTATCCCAGTGGGCTCAAGTCAGCTGCCTGTGCATTCCATTCTGACCAAGCCTGCCTCGTGGTTTCACAGCTGAGTATGTGCCCGTCACATGCTTCCTCGAGAATATCTTTCCACCTACAAATACCCCACACGACCTGCACATGATTGGCGTGTACAGGAGAATCATTCCCTGGTGAATGATTCCTTTCACAAGCTGCATCTTTGACATAATTGTTTTCGAGTCGACTGACCAGATCTAGACTGAGAGAAAGAACAAGTGCCGTGCTGAAATCCAGCTGTGCACAAGGCCTGCCAAGGCCATTTCCTCAGGTTTCATTACCTACAATCCCGAGCGGCAGGTGTGACCTGCACTTTCCAGGTGGGAAATGGACTTTAGAAGAGTTTAGTGACATCCTCAGGTTCAGGAGAAAGCAGCAAAATCAGTGCTTGACCCCTGACTGTGGGTAGCAAAGTACCTGAAACCAACTGGACCCATCCTTCCACTAGCTCTTCCTTCATGAATGTTCGGAAACTAGAATCCAGATATGAGCCTCTGAAGGGTGTTCATGGATCCTGCTCTGGGAGCCATAATGCAATTTTCTATGCAACCAAGCTCTTCTGGAGGCAACATCTTAAACTTTGCCGGCCCGCTGTGCAACTGCTGATCACCTTCTCGATTCTCATCCAGCCCCTTCCCAGTCTGACTGGGACCTGCTCCTGCTGGCTGGGGAGGCATTTTATCTTTGTCCTCCTGGGCTCATTACAGCTCTCCACCTGCCTAACTTTCTCCTATGGGGAAACATACTTCCCTTCTTTGGTTTCACCAATGTATCCCCAATGCAAGGTAGTTTCAGTAAGCGTTTGTTCCTTTCCCTGGAAGATAGCAGAGGGAGTTACCTGAGAGTGAGCAAAGCTGCTTCACACTGGAAAGATTCATTCTCTTCTCCAAAGTCCTCCAGCCAAAATATACTTCTGGAGTTTCCTTTCCACCATCTTCTGTCAGGCTTTTTCTCCTCAAGCTCTGCAGAAGTTTACCTCTTCCTTTTCTCTCTTAGGCAGCCAAAGAGGCTCAGAAAATTTTCTGTTTGTTTTCTTCTTGCAGAGATTTAAGCTTTCTTGCTTGTTTACCTTCTCCTAAATTTGCCTGATAACTTCTAACATAAAGTATCCTCTTTCACCTTAAGTTCTACCTCTACTAGCCATGTATCTTTCAATTAGAATGTAATGATACTTATTTTTTCTTTCCAAAGAAGAAATGGCATAAAAAAACACTAGTAACCTTGAGAGAGAGAGTACTGACTCATTTGACTGTGTATAATTTGTTTTACAGACATGATTTTCCTCTGAGAATCTCATTTACTCCCTAAGGAAGGAGAGACTCAGGGACTACGAGGGACATAATAAATTAGTAAATTATGTACAGTACATAGTCAATACTGCAATTAGAAACTTAATGTAGATCTTAGAAATTCAGATCAGTCATGTGCTAGCTTTAAATTTGATTGAGGTGATGTTCCAGGTAGAGAAAGTAGTTCTTTTTTTTTTTTTTAATTGAAATCTTTATTGGTACATTACATATATACATCATGATTGCATTCAACAATGAGAATTTGTACCAGTATATGACACAACTTAATTCTCATTTTTCCCCAAAACCCTGCCCGCCCTCCCACCCCCACCCCCATGTACATAAACTTTGTTTCCATTCTTTTTGTTATAATCTCATTATTT